>JACXGJ010000228.1:134784-151683 GCA_016801105.1 Esox niger | reverse complement strand
CAACTAGGATCCCTGTATCCACTGGTCTGCCAACTAGGATCCCTGTATCCACTGGTCTGCCAACTAGGATCCCTGTATCCACTGGTCTGTCAACTAGGATCCCTGTATCCACTGGTCTGTCAACTAGGATTCCTGTATCCACTGGTCTGTCAACTAGGATCCCTGTATGTCAACTAGGATCCCTGTATCCCCTGGTCTGTCAACTAGGATCCCTGTATCCACTGGTCTGTCAACTAAAACCAAGACAATGACCCTACAGCACCATCTGGAAAAGGAGCACAACTGTAGAACCAGGGGGAGGATGGACAAGAGCCTCTATCGCAAATGTTTAAATGGAAACTCATTAGCGTCCCTGCAGAAGACTGTAGGGGTTGTTAAGGCCTTGAGCCATCTTGCGGTGTCAGGACAGCATAGCACGATGACCCCTGCGTCAGTCTACGAGGTCATGACCTATGTCAGTCAGATCCCTGCACAGAGTTACTATAGTAAATGTAAATTGGCTTGTCACAGGACGTTTAGCTGTGCGTATGCTTGACTGTGCAGTCCACAACGGCAACCAGAGAGGGAAAAACTGTTTGCCAAATGTTAAACGGCATGTTGTAAAACATCTGGAGAAGTATGGAAATTTAAGAGACAAAATTTTTACCAATATAGTGGTATTAACTTAAAGTTTTGCTAATGGGTTCAGGCTTTACCTGTATGACATTCCCCCCACCCAGTTATTACACATACTGTCTCCTCTTCTGATCCTCACTTGATGGTAGTCTGAGCCAAAATGCGCTCTACGACACTTTCTACGCAGTACTGGGCCTGAGTCAATTGCAGTGCATTACGGGTTTTTCAGCTGGGATACTGAGGCCAGTCCGGTCCTGAGAAAGATCTGCCGAGCCAAGGTGAAGACAACGGACCCCAGAACAGTTCATGACTTTTCAAAAAGGACCTATTGGTGTGCTTCGGGTGGCTGCCTACCACCCTTCAGTTAGGCCAATAAAGTAAATGCGTGGTCATTAGCGTAATGGCAGACGGAGTGCTCACGGTCTCCTTCTGGGGGCTTAGTTGGTCCGACGCAAAGGTGAAAACCGGGTCATCATCCAAGAATCAGGCTTTTCCATGGATAGCAGTTATGAACTGGTCAGATTGCAGGGAGGCTACAGCTACAGATTACATCGCTGGCTAAACTCTGCCGCCATCTTCTCTCCTTTACGTCTGCATTACTATTTCCTGTGAGGTATGAGGAGAGAATGGCTTTTATTCTCCTGTTTCATCAGTTTGGTTTGTTGACGACCTTCAGACTATGGGCCTGCAGGCTTCTAGCCACAGCTGCAGGTCTCCAGAAATAGCTATGACACTTTTTGGGCTATGCATCCAGATAAAGGCATGACTCAAAGAAAATAGTTCTGTCATTCTGCAACAGACGGAAAAAACATCTGTTATTCTTATGTCCTTCCAAGCAGAAAAACATATATTACATTGAAGTAAACTTATGTTCAGACAGAAAACATGATTATGTAAACAATACTACCAACAAAAACCAAACTTTGATATTATTTATGCAATTCCCATGGCAATGAGCAAGGTACACAGTACCAATCCCCCCGACAAGGAACCCGGGGTTGGAGGGTGGGCGTGCACCTGCATGCTAGTACAAGCATCAACAACCACCTGAGTGACTAACCTCATGATTATATATACAGTTTTACAATCTGACGTGGTGATAGGAGCAATACTGCATCAGCTGATGTGTTGCTGACCAATTACCTCTCGGGTTTCCGGGCTGAACTGCTAATTAACACTAAAGTAGTGAAGTTTCATTTGAAATGTCGCAGATTTCACAGGTAGAACACATTTCGTGTATAAACATGCATCTCAGTGTGTGATCCTGTTGAGACAGGAATATGTTACACAATGACCGAGTCAACACTACTGGGAACATTTTTCAGTATACTTTGGCATTTAGACCGCAGATCCAATTCCACAGCATTTTAAATGTTTTAGTTGCTTTCTTATCAGGGACTGGTTTAGACCTGAAACCCCCCCCGGTGTGTGCTATTCATTATCAGGTAGAACTGAAAACCAGCAGGCTCCAGACCTCGCAGGGCAAGAGCTGAACATCCCATTCCTTACAGCCTTCTGCATAATGAACACGTCGTAGTATTAACGGCCTAAATAGTACATGTTTTATTTGTCACCTGTTCTCCGGTGCGACCTGTTGGAAGGGCCCCCTAATCAAATTAAGTGGTTCACTGACACGGTCAAAGCCCTTCCACTCATTCCCCATCCTCCCACTGAGCGCCAAAGACAGACCTGTGTTCAGTTGTCGACTGGCTTGTGACATTGCTTCGCCATTCCATTCAACCACCGGAACCGCAGACGAGACCCTGGACTTATTGACGTTTCTATTCGATGGTGGACACGGGTATGAAGTATATTTAAACACATTAATTGAGTAGCCACCTCAGAACGGCTGACTGATGCGCTAGCCTGTGGCTGTCCACTGTGGCTGTGAATTATTCATCAGCTGTGGTTCGTTTGTTAGGCTGAGAGAGAGACCTAGAGAGAGCAGGATGGGGCGAAAGTGTGTGTGTCTGTGTGTGTGTCTGTGTGTCTGTGTGTGTGTGTGAGAGAGAGAGTGATGGAGAGAAAGCAAAGGAGGGGAAGTGGAAGGGATTGATAGAGGGGGGGTTGAGGAATTTGGGGAAGATAGGGGAGGGAGTAAAAGGAGGGAGAGAGAAAGAGGAGAGGAAAAAATCAGAGACATTGAGGAGGAAGGGCATTTCAAACAGAATTTATTTGATTTAATGCTCTGGCTGTCTCCCTCTCTGGCTGTTTCTCTCTCTCTCTGGCTGTCTTGTTTCCAGTCTGTGTCTTACTGACTGTCTCTCTGGCTGTCTCTCTATTTGTCTGTCTGTCTTTGACTCTGTCTCTCTCTCTGGCTATATTTTATTTCGCTTCGTCTTCACCTGTGGTCTTGGAGCAGCCAAGAGCGAAATGTCACTTTTTTATTAGAAATCAAAGTGACCATGGATGCCATGCCTGTTCCATTCCATGAGGGGATTTAATGTTTCGTTAGTTAATTTTGAAAAGGGTTCTGCTCCTCTACCTAGTGTTTTAACTGTAGACTAGAGATGTCCATCCTGTTCTTCTGTCTCACTTTAGTGTGTTGACTGCAGACTAGAGATGTCCATCCTGTTCTTCTGTCTCACTTTAGTGTGTTGACTGCAGACTAGAGATGTCCATCCTGTTCTTGTCTCACTTTAGTGTGTTGACTGCAGACTAGAGATGTCCATGCTGTTCTTGTCTCACTTTAGTGTGTTGACTGCAGATTAGAGATGTCCATCCTGTTCTTCTGTCTCACTTTAGTGTGTTGACTGCAGACCAGAGATGTCCATCCTGTTTTTCTGTCTCACTTTATTGTGATGACTGCAGACTAGAGATGTCCATCCTGTTCTTGTCTCACTTTAGTGTGTTGACTGCAGACCAGAGATGTCCATCCTGTTTTTCTGTCTCACTTTAGTGTGTTGACTGCAGACCAGAGATGTCCATCCTGTTTTTCTGTCTCACTTTAGTGTGTTGACTGCAGACCAGAGATGTCCATCCTGTTTTTCTGTCTCACTTTAGTGTGATGACTGCAGACTAGAGATGTCCATCCTGTTCTTCTGTCTGACTAGTGTTTTGATTGTAGACTAGAAAAGATGATGGCCCTCATACTCTCTTTAGAGTTTTGACTGTAGACTAGAGATGATGGCCATATTATACTCTCTTTAGAGTTTTGACTGTAGACTAGAGATAATGGCCATATTATACTCTCTTTTGAGTTTTGACTGTAGACTAGAGATGATGTTCTCCTCTTTTGACTGGAGAAGTAAACTAATTTGTATTGATTGTTGTTCATGTCAATCTTTATTTTAACATGAGGGCTTAGCAAAACAATGTGGGGAGCTATTCGCCCTTTTCCCCTGTTTTTCTTTTATTAATGAACAGCTTGACACAGCGGGCTCAGCATTAAAGGCACATATTCCTCAACTCTTTATTTACCTTTAGGTCATTTAGCAGGGTCTTTCATCCAGTGAGACTTGTAGAAGTGAGTCCATAGCACATTGAAATACCTTTTCGTACTGGCCCACACAGCTCCCTGGCAGTGCAGGCGCCATCCTGTACCAACTAAAGATAATGATCTGTCTTGTCTTTTGTCTCCTGTTCCTGAGCCCATTGCTGTATACAGTAATGGTGAATATGGGGAAGCAGGTGTAATTTCTGAGTGGTTAAGACGTTTTTATAGGCTACCAAATGATCGTTTTAGTCACTAAATACTGCCAAATTTGACAATTTCAATGAGAGACTTGCATGCTCAGCTTTCAAACGTCCATTCGATTCCTCCTCTTATTATAGTCCTTTCCTGTGTAACTAATCTCCTCCTCAGCACTCAAGTTCAAAGTTCAAAAGGTTTATTTGTCATTTGCAATAACAAGTCATGGCATTAAGATGCTTGGTTTTCCTGCTCCTGACCCGTGCAGTTAAAAGAAAAAAATGAATAATAAAAAGTGCTCTGACATGGTTCTAGGAGCAATACTGCATCGGCTGACGCATTTCTGACCAACCCGGGTTTCCGGGCTGAACCGGCTACGCTAATTAACGCTGAATATAGTAGTGACAGGAGCACTCCTCCTCCATCCCTCTGCTTCGGCTCGTCCCTAGGTCATAGTATTAAGAAATAGGGGGTCAGAGGTGCTTTGATCACCTGTGGGGGAATGTCATTGGGGGGGACATTGCATCCAACTCAGAGTAGTGTATCTGTCATGAAGCTTCAGAGGTGATCAAACGCCCGATCGCCCTTGTAATGCAATGTAGGCACGGAAAGAGCATCACATTTATAAGCGGCCTCAACACTCAAGTCCATCGACCAATCGCATCAATCCGAAACATTTTACGAAGACCTTTTTACAGCAGCCTTTTTACAACACGGTCATTAAAATAGGTTGGTTATTAACCGTTCAGCGACAAACATAAACACCTTAGAATGTGACTGCTTTAGGAGTAACTGAATGTATGTGGTTACAGATGGATCCTAGCGATTGGGGGGGGGGGGATGTGCTCCTTGTCGACGTTGTGTCTAATCAAGCATGTTATGGGGACCTTAATCTGAGGGACTGTAGACTGGAGGGGAATACATGGATTGACTGTTTTTCTGTTTTTTAAAGGTTGCTTTGTGTTGACTCACTCGTGCGCACACACACACACACACACACACACACTCGGTTTGGAACCGAGACCTAACCTTAAGCTAACCCTAAACTCACCTTTAACCTTTATACCAACATTTTACCTTGCCTAAATGTCAGACCTCAATGGCCTATAGGCTATAACCAAAAGTCACCTAAATTCTAACCCTTTCCGGAAACCTAACACATGAGCCAGACATTTTATTCTCAGAGTGGGAACCTGCCACAAAAGCTCCCGGGAGCCAAGTTTTCATGTTCTGCTATTTTTGTTTAACTCTCGGATACAAACATTGGCCTGGATTCATTCATCAAAAGACAAACACAACCCCAGTGCCACCTGGTCGGGCCACACACAAGTCTTTCACCATTTGAAAGGTCTGTGGTTGAGGGGATCACAAATACGAGAGGGCCCTTAGATAACGGAACTCTATTTTCTTCACTGATATCCTTAATAAGGGACAAATGCTGAGGAATATACCAATGGAAGCAAATGGTTGTTGATATTTGTTCATTTTTTTCAGTCATAGCTTAAAAACAATGTTTTCAAAGCCCTTTCCTTCCTAAACAAGAAACCAGGCTATCCTCGTTCAGCCGCCGGCCCGCAATAGAATGCATTGTCCTCAGGATTCAAACCCTGGTCACCCACGTGAAAGACTGTGTCATTCATCTCTACACCAGAACTGTACATTTAATCTGTGTCACTATAGCCTCTTGTGTTTACGCTGAACAAATCAGAAAATCATGGAATGTACCAAACATAGTTGTAATCATGTATAACTGTAGTTTTATTGTGGCCCACAAATAAAATTAATAAATATCATTGCTTTCGACAGATTCAAACTTCCGTGTGACAGGCACTGTTTTTAACCACTACGCCACGGTATTACACGTTTTAGCATTCGCTAGACACCGTTGAACTGACTAACGTTTCTTATTAAATTTACATCCATCATAGCGTCTGTGAATTGTATGGCTTTTGCCACTGGTCGTTTAAACAGTTTATTAGCCAGTAACAGGCTTACCAGTATCTACTAACTTCCTAGGAATATTCATGAGACTTGAGCAACTGCTTGCGAGACTGAAAATGAACTTTTCCATGATAGCAAAATTGCAATATAATCGTACACAGTTTTTGTTAAGGCTTACTATAACGTAACTACTGTATGTTGTAACTAGCAAATGCGTTTGTCTATTCTGACCCAAAAACGCACGCACGGATGGGTTCTTCAAAACTCCAACCAGAAACAGTCGCAATATAACCATAAACTCTTTTATTTCTGACTTACTATAATGTAGATACAGCAAAGTTTTCATCTATACGTAATTATTCGTAATGTGTACTTTGCTTTGCCTGTTTACAGATCCAAACACGGGACCTTAAGTTTGCAGGTCCGCTTTGCTAACCACTACGTTATTTAACAAGGGGTACTCAGTCAGTCAGTCAGTCAGTCAGTCAGTAAGAGACATTCGCTCTTCTTAGCTGGCTCTGCTTACGCGATCCGGCAAAAACCCGATCCCTTCCAGCAGAGATTGAACCAACTGTATTAATTATTACCCCCATATGGCCCCACCATTTAGAACATACTAGATTCACACCTTGGATATGGCTACCATGACTACCAAGGTCTCCAGGCGGACGCTTGCTCAGCGTGTTTTTGAGTGGAGTGGAATGAGCTGGTGTGGTCCGGCTCCATAAATATAAACCGAAAAAAGATTTTGTTGTCGGGAACAAACAAAACAAATCTCACACTGACACCTAAAATATCTACTTTAACCAGCAACAGCTCTTGTTGAGGGGGGAGCGCCATTTTAGGTGCCGGGTAAACAGCACTGTCAATGAGTTTATGTGCCTTCTGGGAGAGGAGTCTAGGCAAAGACCGGCACCCTCCCGTGTTGAGCCTTAGCACATACAGTAGCTCTGGACCAGCGAGCGTTTCTCATTACGTAGTGTGTATAGAAAATAATATGAAGATATTATGTTAATGTTATTTCAATGAATTTGTCGTCAGGACAGTTGTTTGAGTCCAAACACGATTTAAATTATTTTTGTGTCTGATGGGTGTGTGCTGGGTTTTCATTACCCGTTTTAATGAGAGGGTTGACATATGCTCATCTCATAAAAGCGTATGCCTTCCGCCCCGCTGCCCTCCTCTCTCTTCCCCAGGACCCTGCAGTTAAAGAGAAGTGACAGACGCGTAAAACAAATGGTGATTAACAAAACCCCTCTAAAGCTAGTTTTCATTAGAAATTCTGAGATGAAATAGATGTATATTTACCATTTTACTAGAAAGCCTAACATTGTTATCTGTTGGCCAGACCTTGGACTGCTGCGTACTCTGATGGAGTCATCCGCTGCGTACTCTGATGGAGTCATCCGCTGCGTACTCTGGAGTCATTCGCTGCGTACTCGGATGGAGTCATCCCTGAGGTATGTCGATGCTTTGCTTTGAAGTTAATACGGAGTCAGAATTGCTGAATCTGTTGTAGAGGTGTGCTCTTCCTGATTGACAAGGCTCCTCACATCAAGGACAGAGGGACATGCTTTTAGCTCAATGTCATTTTGAAGACTAATGGTTTCCATCCCCATGACAGCAGATTGACTACCTAAATTTTTTTATATTTCCAAATGTCCAAATGGTGTTGGTTGTGAAATCCAAAATGGGCTCCAGTGTCCCTACACAGCAAAAAACATATATGTTATATCTATATTATTTTGTATATTTATCTTTTTTTTCTTAACTGTATTAAATAATACAGCTTGGTCTTAGAATATATGCCTTGAATATCAAGTAATTTGTCTTGTTCCAATGGCAGATTATGTATGATATTTCAAGCAAACCTCTTCTCAAACATAGTTACATTTCCTTAGTTTTGTAAAGACATTTTTGACACCAAACCTCTTATAAAACTGCTCTACAAGCCTGATCAGGAGATCCAGGGACTTTTCTGTCCAAGATCCAGACAGCTTAATTTCTGCATAAAAGCCTTAGTTTCTGTCATATGTGATATAACATCTGCAGAGATGCGTAATGTCTGCATGAAGCGAAAGATCACCACGTTCAGTTGAATGTTCTTAGAGAAATCTTGTCCACCAAGTTTTTTTTTAACAAGTCAGTCCTCAAAGCTCACCCAGAAAGTACTTTCAGAAATAGTTTGAAAGCTCTGTGCTATTCCTTTATTGTCTTAATGAGAGGTGTCATGACATGATCAAATCCCTTTACTTTGGCACAGGTGGCCGGCTGGTGGATGACACAGTGGTAGTAAAACAAAGGAAACATGAGGCATCAGGTTTGCTGTGACCTGTATGTTCCCGTCATGTTTGGTGCTCCTTCAGTTATTATTGAGATGAGTTTCTCAATCAATTTCCCATGTTTTTTAATAAGCCGACACTTCATTTAGAGCAACTTAAAGTTAATCAATCCTAAAATATCAAGGTGGGACAACCCAGTAAAATCAAACACACTTTAGTCAATGTAGTTGCTATAAGCAAAGTCAGTGCCAGAAGGAATGACAAAATAGAAATTGAAAGTATTAGTTCAGGGATGACAACCACAGAGAGAGGTTAGGAGTTCTGTATTTTTGGATCTCTCTTCGTCTCTATATGGTTTAGCTTGGAGGTGTCAAAGCAGTGGCAGACAGGTGTGGAAACTGAACTCAGGTGTCCAGTGGGCTGCGGCGTACGCGCACGGAGCCGGGGGCGTTTGGACTCATGGCTCTGCACAAATACAGATATTCCTTGCGCTGAATAGTGACAGGCCCTACACTCCAGGTGCTCAAGTCAAGTTGAACGCCTGAAATTACATTTCAGGCCTGTTTTTGTAATCCTAGGATGTCTCAGCGATTGCTGCCGTCGCACATTTTCCTAGTCCCCTTCGGTGAATGACTGCTTATTTCCTAAAAGTGAGCCACTATGAGAGGCCTTTGATTTATTCACCGGCCTGATGAATACAAATGACTGCTTCTGCACTGGTGCCTGTTGTCTTCTGATCTACTCCGACCCCACACAGCAACCTGCGAGAAAATGTTGTTGAAGTGCCTCTCAATATTGGCTCTTTTCTCCACAGGAACTTGAACAATGTATGTCAAGCAGCCACACTCTGCCCTGTAGCAGTGGTGAACATAAACTCCAACTTCTGGTTAAGAGTGTGTGATCTACATTTTTTTGTTAATGTGATATGACAGCTGAATGTGCCTAAGTAGCAATCAGGCATTTTGCTTAACAATATATTTTTTAACTAGCTTATAGTCCTAGTTTCAAATTTAGACGTGATCCATTGATTATGCTTTGACATTGAAATTAGGTTAGGCATTTGTTTGCCAACTGTGGATAATCAACGGAGGTAAACTGTTGACGGGTTTGATTAGATAATAATGTTTTTCAGCAGGAGAATGTAACTACTGTACTATCAGAATTGATGTGTGAAATACATGGTAGAAGGCAAGTAGCGCACAACTGACCTATCAGAAAGTCCTGTTTTATAGGACGCCACAAGCACTACAATTTCATTGGTCTATTGGCTCCAATAGAAATGTTCTCGTCTCACGCATGGACTTGTAGTGCTTTCATAGTAAGGATCTTTTGGAGTTCAACAAATCCATACATTTTTTAAATCCATAAATCTATCCTCTGACCACTCATCCTGATCCTAATCTTAAACCTAACTCCTAAGCCTTTTCTAGAAGAGAACTCAAATATTGTCACCGCACGTGTACATATTTTATTGATTTTTTTATTTGTAAGAACATCTGGGAAATACTGCTATTCACCGAAACCTCCCTACAAGAACACACACACATACACACACACACACACACACACACACACACTCAATTCCTATTTCTGACAGTTCAGAATTTTTCCGATGCTAACCATCTGACAAATATCACTGCATTTGCACAGGCTTTGGGAAGCTGTGAGTGACAATGTTCTTAAAAAAAGTCCTTATAGCCTTTCTACCCTGTAGGCTTTGACCTTTTCTGGCATCTATATTAACATTGGAGAAGCAGAGTGACGTCCGTTGAAATGAGGAGAAATTATTTCTGTGCCCTGGGTGTATCTTTTGGTAGTTTGGCTGCTACGGACCATGTGTGCTGCCAGGAAAATATGATTTTATACCTTCTTCTGTCACTCCATTACAGAACTTTAGATATTCTATTGTCTACGATTTTACCATTTTCTATTCAATAGAAAGGGTACAAAGAAAACACATCATGTTGAAACTCAGAAATGTTGTTGTTTCCAGAAGTGCCGTATATGCCCACTTTGAAGTTGATGCCAGCGACATGTTTAAAAAATGTATACAAGCAACAAAAGACTAGAAAAGTTGTGTAATGCAAAAAAATAAACCTGAACAGGTTGCAACTAATTAGGTTTATTGGCATCAGATCGATAACTGGGTATAAAAAATCATCCCAGAGAGGAAGAGGAGGGCTTCACCACTTTGATGAGGACTGCGCAGGCAAATAGTGTCACAATTGAAGAATAACCTTTCTCAACACATATTGCAAAGAGTTTGGGGATCTCCTCATTTAGGATACATAATATGATTAAAATAATTCTCAGAATACAAGGCCAAAAAACAATTTTGGATGGCCGTGGGGCCCTCATGTGGCAATGGATTGAAAACAGACATGATTCTGTAGTAGAAATCCCTGCATTGGCTCAAGAACACTTCCATAAACCATTGCCTTTGAACAGTACGTTGTTGCATCCATAAATACAAGTTAAATCTCTACCATGCAAAGAAGAAACCAGATGTAAACAGGATCCAGAACCGACACCGCTTTCTATATTCCCTAGCTCATTTAAGATGGTCTGGTGTGAAGTGGAAAACTATCCTCTGCCATACAACAGCATGGCTCTGTAGTAAAAGAGTCCGGGTGCTAAACTGGCCTGCCTGCAGTCTAGACCTGTCACCCATTGAAAACATTTGGTGTTTTATGAAATGAAAAATACAACAAAGGAGACCCCGATCTGTTTCAACGGCAGTTGAAATCTAATATCTAACAAGAATTGGACAACATTTCACTTTCAAATCAACTGCATTTGGTCTCCTCAGTTCCCAAATTCTTACAGAGTGTTGTTAAAAGGAGAGGTGATGCAACACAATGGTAAACATGCCCCTGTCCCAACTTTTTTTAAACGTGTTGCTGGAATCAAATTCAAAATGGGCATGTCATTTCCAAAATAACACTAACTTTTCTCATTTTCAACATTTGATATATTTTCTATGTACTATTTTCAATTAAATATAGGAATAAATGATTTTCACATTGCTGCATTTTGTTTTTGACCCAATTAACAAAAATGTGTTGTCCTGTGAAGTCCTGAGAACCTCATACAAAGTTTTTCATTCTCAAGGATGCCCTTGTTCCTGTTACTGTGGGCTTATCACATGCTGTCCTAAGGAATAGTAAAATGGCCATTAGAAGGTCCTGAAAACGTCCTGATAAGATCTACATGGACATCCTGGGACCTTAACCGTAACTACACAAAGGTCCCACATAGACAGTAATCTTGACAGTAATCTGGGACTGTAATCTTGCATCTGTATTCCAATACAGTCCCCAAACGTCCTGAAACGATCTACAGGGACATCGAGGGACCTTACATTTAACTACACAAAGTTACATTTAAGGTCCCTTAAATTTAACTGTCTACATAGACAATAATCTTGGGACTATATTCCAACATCTCCATGACTATAATGAAAGGCACTTGAACCCTTTTGGGCACCTAATGGGACATTAATTTCCTCAAGTCATCTCCAGTTTGGAGTCAGTGGTGAGGAATGTATAAGGATCGGGTGAGGTGATCTTTTAGTGGAACACAGCTGACTTGAAGACATGATATTAAATGATCCCGTCCCAATAAACACAGACGAAACCTAAGCCTTAAGCCTAAACCGCACCTGCAAACTCCATTTCAGTTCTACTCCTTTTGGAGGACAACATACGGAATAATCAACCAATGTGTGAATCACTGCCAGTGCCTCACCCAATTGTAGGATTTTGCCATTGTTGCCTAGCTGCTCCAGAAAAGGCAAGTCAATTGATGGGCTGCATCCCAAACGGCACACTGTTCCCTACACACTGCACCACTTTGATTAATGTTCTCTAGGCCCTGGTCAAAGGTAGTGTGCCATTTTGGGGAATATGATTCTTTTTTTTTTATTTTTTTTTTTACATCTCACACGGTCCAATTTCCTGTTGGAGCTCAGTTGCCACTATCTGGAAGGAGGCAGATCCACACATGGCCCTTGATCTAGCGGCCGGTGCCTTTTGACAGGTTCAGGGTGATGCACAGGATAGAGAAGACAGCGTTCACAATGCCCCTTAGGCGACAGGTTTCAATGAATGTTGGCCTGCCCACGTAATGGAATCTTGCCAGAGATTACAGCATCTGGGTGACACATTGGTGCCGTCAGACTTTATATGTTCTATATGTACCAATAGATAAGGTCTGGGACACAGTGCTGAACGTTTAAGAAATAGATGCAGCTAAGAGTAAGAGATACTGAAAGGGATCATTTGAGTGCTACAATAGGAGCACGTAGGACGGCTGTAGTTTGAGAACAGAGTTTTCAAAGAAATGTTTTCTGTTTCCAAAAATGATATCTTTGGACAAAAAAAATTCAACTTTTTCTGAAATACCACTGCTGAGAGTATAATCTTGGGCAGTGTTTCTCCTACTGTGTTTCTTGGATACATTCTAATGTAGAATAAAATACAAGCATCCTTAACGAAAATTAGCATTTAAAGTAATAACACTGACCTCATCATCTGGATGATAATGGTCCTAGAGGTGTCTACATAATGTAATCTCACTCGCAGGGATCTTTCCTGTCTGGAAGAATGGTAGTAATGAGTGAAGCTTTTCTGCAATTCTCTGCGTTATACTTACAAAACATAAAAAAGTCTTACAATACAAATGTCACAACAGAATCATGGTCTTCTTTCACAGGTCACAAGGAGAAAAAACCTCCTGTTCCACCAGCCAAGCAGAGAATATATGTCACTGATCCCAGTCTGATCCCAGTCTTGATAAGGACCAGTGCATCCACGTTCGTCTCCAAACCCATACAATCAACTCTGGCCGGGCCATGGTGCAAGCTGTTCTTACACCCCTGATAGCTATGCCAGTGATCAACTCCCACAGTGTTCCACTCCAGAATGCCAGTGATCAGCCATTGACTCCCACAGTGTTCCACTCCAGAATGCCAGTGACCAACTCCCACTGTGTTCAACTCCAGAATGCCAGTGATCAGCCATTGACTCCTACAGCGTTCCACTCCAGAATGCCAGTGACCAACTCCCTTCAGTGTTCCACTCCAGAATGCCAGTGATCAGCCATTGACTCCCACAGTGTTCCACTCCAGAATGCCAGTGACCAACTCCCACAGTGTTCCACTCCAGAATGCCAGTGACCAACTCCCACAGTGTTCCACTCCAGAATGCCAGTGACCAACTCCCACAGTGTTCCACTCCAGAATGCCAGTGATCAGCCATTGACTCCCACACAGTTCCACTCCAGAATGCCAGTTACCAACTCCCACAGTGTTCCACTCCAGAATGCCAGTTACCAACTCCCACAGTGTTCCACTCCAGAATGCCAGTGACCAACTCCCACAGTGTTCCACTCCAGAATGCCAGTGATCAGCCATTGACTCCCACACAGTTCCACTCCAGAATGCCAGTGACCAACTCCCTCAGTGTTCCACTCCAGAACGCCAGTGATCAACCACTGACTTCCACACAGTTCCACACCAGAACAGCAGCGATCAGTCACCATCTCCTTTGCTGCCAAGAAGCACTAGAAGTATTGTGACGCTACTAATGCCTAAAGGCACCCTTCTACCATCCTGTCCTCAACCATTTTGGGGTGGAACTGGCCTGTGGTCAGCACTCAGGACGATGGAACACCTCAGACAACACACTGCCGTCGTGCCACTGGCCGCTGCTTTCGCAGTTCCTGCCTGTTTTATGGGTTTGTCTCGAGATGGATAAATGCCTATCTAACCGCACACATTGAGGAACCGCCCACAAACAAGAACAATTATCTTTAAGAACCCCACTAAAAAAAAAATCTGCTTTACAAGTGTGCTTCAGGGCTTAGTCCTTAGCCAGGCTCGTTTGGCTAATCTGTGGGGTGTTCTGGGAGCGCCCGTTGCCAGACCTCCACACTATCCATTAAGTCAGCCTGTAATCCAACCACGAAAGCCAACCTTTAGAGATGATGACAAGGCAACGCGGTGACCTGTTCACTGACAATGGCCAAAGGAAGAAGACAGAAGACTGGCATTCGATTCCCGTGTCTCTCAAGTAAAGCCATCATAAAAAATTGACTAATTTATGTGGTTATTATATGAGGGTTCGGGATGTTAAAGTCCCTTAAAGACTTTTGCAAATAACTTTTTTAACTCCCATCTTGGGCTGGAGTTGTTATGTTGTTTATGCAGTATATGCATTAAGAAGACTCACTATAAATCCTCAGTAAGCCATCAAATGTTAAGTTTTAAAATAAGTGGTTTTGACAACATAGTACACAGTAGATGACATAATACACAGTACATGACATAGAACACAATAAATGACATAGCACACAGTTTTTGGGAACACATGTTTGCTTTTCAGCAGTGTTTCTACAACCAGTGGCCCAAAATCCCACAAAGCATCTTTTAGATGACATGTTTTCTCTCTTTCTCTCTCTCCAACACACACACACAGACACACACGCACACAGCAACTAGCACAGGGGAGATGGCCCTCTGTCCATTTGTCTGAGCTAATAGGTCATAGAGTACAACCTGACACTGGGCTTACATCACAGAGTCTGACGTGTGGTCTGCCAAAACAGAGCGAGCCTCTTATAGATTATCTGATGTCAGCTGCTTCCACTGAAACTAACACATTCATATTCCACCTGTCACGTTCCCTTGTACAAAGGAGGGGTACGTTGAAATGTTTCCAAACTTTATTTGTTATAAATCCGGGGTCTGCCCTGTCAACACAGTGGCGGTGTCAGGACGTTCCCGGAATGACAGAAAGTTGCTGTGGCGCCCTGGACATCCTTATGACCCAAATGTAAAAAAGACTCTGAAAGCCTTAAGGGCACAAATAACCCAAATTTGACAAAGAACAGACGCAACTTTCTTTCCAAACCTTCTCTGCTACAGTGGGCTCTAATGAATGCGCACTGACGTTGTGCATTTGTCAGCTTGTTCACAAGCACTCGGGTCTACTCATGTTTCTGCAACGGCAGATGTGCAAGCGTAGATGCTAACATTCTCCCTGTATTCCCGCCGTCGTTATCCAACCTAGCAAACATGTAATTAGCAACATTCCACCAGTCTACATTGTTTTTGAAAGGGATGCAACGTTAGCCGTACATTTGTTATGATATTCCCTAAAAGATTTTGGGATTAGGTGTAGTCCCTACAGTGGATTTTCAATAACAGTACATGATTTATAATAGACCTCATGACAAAAGAGACAAATAAGTACTTTTTACAGCTCTAATTGCATTGGTAGGTGATTCGTAAATGCAGAAAGGCTGTCTGGGGGATTGTGGATTGGCCTGACACACCAGGGCAAAGGGTTGTGCTCAGTCATGTTTTACTTTAAAAGCCCTCAGTAAACTCAGTTCATTCTAAACTATACAGGTTGCAGTATTATATAAATAATATTTAGTAACACTCTCTGGTACTTATACAAAATGGGGTCTCAAGCTGGTGACAACTGCTGATGTAAAAAGGGCTTTATAAAATACATTTGACTGATTGATTGACACCCAGTTGGAGCATATTTTATTGAATCACAAACCAACAAACAATTATCATAACTCTATAATTAGGATAATACAACACCCATCTTTTTAAATATTACTACTGCCACATTTGTATGTATATATAAAGCTACTAAATCCATTTTTATAAATACTACTACTACATCCACCTGTGTAAATACTCCTACAACAACCACATGTGTAAATACTCCTATTACATCCACCTGTGTAAATATTCCTACTACATCCACCTGTGTAAATAGTCCTACTAAATCCACATGTGTAAATACTCCTATTACATCCACCTGTGTAAATATTCCTACTACATCCACCGGTGTAAATACTCCTACTAAATCCACCTGTGTAAATACTACTACTACATCCACCTGTGTAAGTATTCCTACTACATCCACCTGTGTAAATACTCCTACTACATCCACCTGTGTAACTATTGTACTACTGCATCCGTCTGTATACTACTGCATCTATTTGTATAAACAGTACTACTGCATCCGTCTGTGTAATTAGTACTATTGCATCCGTCTGTGTAAATTGTACTACTGCATCCATCTGTGTAATTAGTAGTACTGCATCCATCTGTGTAAATGGTACTACTGCATCCATCTGTGTAATTAATACTCCTGCATCCATCTGTGTAATTAGTACTACTGCATCCACCTGTGTAATTAATACTCCTGCATCCATCTGTGTAATTAGTACTACTGCATCCACCTGTGTAATTAATACTCCTGCATCCATCTGTGTAATTAGTACTACTGCATCCATCTGTGTAATTAATACTCCTGCATCCATCTGTGTAATTAGTACTACTGCATCCATCTGTGTAATTAATACTACTGCATCCATCTGTGTAATTAGTACTACTGCATCCATCTG
>JACXGJ010000228.1:88549-134684 GCA_016801105.1 Esox niger | reverse complement strand
TTAGTACTACTGCATCCGTCTGTGTAATTAGTACTACTGCATCCATCTGTGTAATTAATACTACTGCATCCATCTGTGTAATTAGTACTACTGCATCCGTCTGTGTAGATGATGGGTGGGACTTGTTTCAGTTGGGCAGTCAGGCAGGTGTCATTAACATTTAATAAGGCCCAGTGCTTCGACACTCATTACTTCTCCCTCACAGGACCATCTCAGGCTTTTGGACACTCAATGCTGGACCCTTTTATATGGTAAGAAACTCTCATACAGGGAGAAACACAGTCTCCAAGTGCCCTCCCCATCTCTCCTGCTCGGCTCTGAGACCCTGACTGTTGCTGCATTTCAAATTCAAACGATAAAAGCAATTAATTCAAATCAAAGTCACAAATTCTCTACGTCTTAAGAATTTGAGCAGCGCGGTTGGTGTAAGAGAGAGGCGGCTAGGGATAAACACACACACACACACACAAACACACACTCACTGCGTCTGACTGATAATGTCAGTGGCTTTGTAAAGATAGGGACTGTTGGGTAGGACAGCGAATAACAAAAACACTTTAACTAAACAGAGTTGTAATCTGTTCTCCTGATACTTACCGCTTAACTCTCACAGGCGGCTGGGAATGGGTTATTGGAACGGCTTTTTCCTGTAAATGCTGAATGTTTATTGAAGAGAAGGCTAAGAAATGGCAGTTAAGAAGGCCTAGGATTTCTTCACAGCTCAGAGTTTCCGCAGCTGTGAAAGGGAGAAATGCTGCTGGTTGCTGGGAGCATCGAGCTGGTGAATCAAGATGATGATACATTTTCCTGACTTACATTTTAATCTTTTAACAGATACTCTTATCCAGGGTGACTGACACTGGGGAATGCCTACATTTTTAAACCAGTCTGCTGCGGGAATCAAACCTACAACCCTTGGGTTGCACGCACCTTGCTCAATCAAATGTGCTAGGTCCATAAATTGCTGTTTACTTTATATATTAAAGTCAGCCCCTGGAATATCACTGAATACATCACAATTCATCCTGACACAGTCGACCGGCAAATTTTGCCCCCAGCACAAAAGCACAGAGCCCAACCAAACCACACCACCGATCCAGAATTGCAGAACCATTTCTTGGTCCAAGATGACATTGTTTCAGAGTTTTAACTGTAGGCTAGGGACAAACCAGTATCTGTTTCATTTGTTTCCCTGTGACTCAGCTTTTTAAGCATGTCATTTGAAACACAGAGACAAGCAAGACTTTTTACCGATACATAAAACAAAGGAATCCATGAATGTAAGCCTCTTTGCAAATAATCTAATACATCTGTTAAATGTAATATGTGTATTAGATTAAAAGAGGGACCAAATCCCTAATCAATACATTTTCAGACATCAAACTCCAATCCCAGAAAAATGCAGCAGAGCTGAACTAACTGCGTGTAGACAATCACATTGAAAGGCAACGGCCATGGCGAAAAACAACCCGTCTCTACAGTGGAGTAGATGAACTTCTTCCCCCATCGTTTTTAAAAACATTTTAGAAATCCGTGCCCTGGAAAACCTCCCAGAATTGCTCTTACGTCTTGTCAAATATGCATGTCCATATGTTGCAAACTCCTGCTCACTGCATGCCTGGATGTCACTGGAGCGCCGGAGCTGTCTGGCTCCTACAAAGATGGATGACGTTGGTGTAAACCGACACAGGTGCTCTGCTCCAACAGCCCGTGAATCCTAAATGGTAGTCTGCCTCCTTATTGAGCCAGTGCACTATTTGACCAGGCTATAGTGGGGTGTACTACACTAAAACAGGTAGAACAAAGGGCGTGCGTGAGTATTATAAGGCCTTCCTGTGCCTCTGAGGCTGGAGTAGGTTGTTACTGTACAGCGTGAGAGTCAAAACTCACCTTTTAATTATCACCCAAAGGGGCTCTGGTGATGAAACCGGATTCTAAAATGTTTAGCTATGGATTTGGTTTGAATGTGGTTTGAATGTGGTTTGGATGTGGTTTGGATGTGGTTTGAATTTGGTTTGGATGTGGTTTGAATGAGGTTTGGGTGTGGTTTGAATGAGGTTTGGATGTGGTTTGAATGAGGTTTGGATGTGGTTTGAATGAGGTTTGGATGTGGTTTGGATGAGGTTTGGGTGTGGTTTGAATGAGGTTTGGATGTGGTTTGGATGTGGTTTGAATGAGGTTTGGATGTGGTTTGGATAAGGTTTGGGTGTGGTTTTTGTGTTTTGTTTGTGGTGAAAAGTTTTGAAAATCCCATATTACGACAAAGATTTAGGAAATATACGGCCTCTGCGTACATTCTCTGACATAGTTATTGAAGCAGCCAGCTAGGTTTCTGCGCTTCTGAATGATAACTTGGGTTTAGGGGAGGATGTTGGAACACTGAAATAGAGACAATTTGGCAGTGTAAGGATTCAGTCTGGAGAGTGTGGTCAAGTGTGAATGATAAACTGGAGAAGACTTGTTCTGAATTGTGCTCTCCCTCTGCCTCACTGTCTCTGTACAGTGGGGTGCCAGTTCTGTTTGAGATAAATGGACATCACATTAACACAGAGGCGGAAGGACCACAGGTTAAAAAAAAAAAAATGTCATGGAAGTTTTGCATGAAAAAATGTCATGTCTCTTTGCAGCAATATTTCTTGTGTTATGTTTTGTACAGAGCAGTCTAGCAGTGTGTGTATGATTTTCCTCTTCAGAGCAGTGTATTGCTGCTCGTGTTTAGCACACCACAGGCTTATAATAGACTACAACTTCTCCATGACCTTGTGTTGTTTTGCTTTATTTGGTCTCGACTACTTGGGCCCAAGCAATTATGACTTGTTCTTCAGACCTCAAATTAAAATATTCGGTCATTGTGAAGGCCGTCTTTCACATTGTTCTATTATTTCTGTTTTCATATTAAAGACGGTTGCAGAAATTGAAAAATAAAACAAAATTAAATCACTCTATTATAACGCAAAGCAGTGCAGGCCATTCAATCGATATATTCTTCTTGCTATCTGTTCCAGTTGAGTGAGTAGGCCAGTAGCATACTATTAGGTTATTACAAAAGCAAATCCGTCAGCAGAATTAATTTTCTTGAAAAATATGAATCTGGCTAAGGAGAATTAATAACATTTTAGGAGAAATGTGCAGCTGAATTTTCATTACCCTGCCCAGGTCATTTTACATTTGCGAAAAAATTAAGCTTTTATTGTTTACCTCGTGAAAGTCGTGCGTGAGTGTTTGCTGTCACTTTCAAGGATAATTAGCAGGAGGCCTTGTTTTCTGATTGCCAAAACGCAAAGGGAAGACATTTAAATCTATCTATGAATACACTCAATACCTAATCATTTCTGTATAGATGATGAGGCTGAGAAGGCCATACTTGCTTCCTGTCTGAGCGATTGTCCAAACATATCCCAGGCTCTTCATCTCCGGTCTCCAGAGCCTTGGTGAACACCTTGGGTTTTTATCCTGGGGAGTTGGGGAGGAGCCTTAACAATATTTCACATGTTTCGACTATCACAACTGAAAATGCTGAAATGTTTATTGACTACGACTGTATTAATTAGCCAAATTTGCATAGTTAGGGGTTCGGGTTCAAACTCATTCCACGGAGGGGCCGAGTTGTGTGACGGTTACTGAGGCTAATGATCCACTAATTATCTAACGAACTAATTAGGGGACGTACAGTAATTCATCAATCAAGGACAGGCGAGGACTGAAAACATTTGCTGACACTCTTCCCTCCCTTGAATGGTTTTGACATCTGGGCTCTGGTCATGTTTCCTCTGACACAGACTGCAGGGTGTCGTTGAAGACAGAACTCTGAGTTCTTATTATTCCCCCTCAAACTTTTCCCCACCCTGAGGTCATCAAAGGCTTTTTCGTGTTGTGTAAACCATTTATGTGCTTGATAAAGATGAATGTCTCCAACTGCCAGTGTTCTGCACTACAAAGACAAGGCGTGATCAAGCATTGAGATGATGTGTAAAAAGAGATAAAAGGAAGCTTCTAAAGCCAGTGCTAAGAGGAAAGAAGCAGAGAAGAGAGAGCCTGATGATACACTACAAAGAGACATGCTGGAAAACAGAAAGATATTCGCCGAAGCATTCACCCGTTTTCAAAAGCACAAAACGCCACCTCCGTGGCAGAGCCAGACAACCATTTAGAGTCACCTCGGTCCATTTACGTAAGACCTAAATGATGCGATATCACGGAATATGTATCCAGTAATGTGATAAGGGTCATGTAAACTCTTAAATGGTCAAGAAATATACCATTTTGAGTATGGTGCTAACTGTGGATTTCATTTCCAATCTGTTTCTGAAGAGTAATAGTTCTTTACTTCACCTACTGTGTGTACTATAGTGAGAGGTATTTACATCTTTTGGATTCAGATCCAAAAAAGATCTTTGTTGATACAACGAAGTTTACACATTCTATTCCCCGAAGGGAACACATTTCCTAAACCGGCTTGGTCTTGTCAGATAACGGTAGCCATGACTGTAATGGTCATGTGGCATTCAGGCTAATGGAAAGAGAGCTTCCGTTTGCAGAAAAGCTGTCGGTTCAAACAGCCAAGGTGAAAGATCTGTTGATGTGCCTTTGAGCAAGATGCTTGACTCGGATTACTCATATAATGTGCTCTGAATGACGCCAACGAAAATTAACTTTTTGTCCCCGAACATATTTTGCAGCCTCCTGTTTTTCTCTAAAAACACAGACTATGTGAGGATTAAGCACTGTTAATAGCCCCTTGGCGATCAACAGTGCTCAGGACACTTTGCTAATATTTGCATGCACACTATTGTTTGAGCAGGAAGGATAGTCAAGGACCAGTGATTAAATGTGACCCTTTTTTTCAACCTTCTGTAAAAAAAATTTTTGAGTAGACACGTATTTCCAGCCCTATTAGCTATGGCCAAACCCTGGGTTCCACACAAACACGGCGAATACCAAAACACTGATGTACTCATAGACATATAGATAGGTGTTTAGATTGAGTATGTGCATGTTTAGGTTGGAGGGTGAGATTGAGATTATACAAGCATGTTTTGCCGTTCCCTATTTCGGAGAAATATTCACTTCTATTAAAAAGTTTGGGGTCACTTGGAAATACTTGTTTACCATGAAAACATGCATGAAATTAGTTTTAATGGGGAAATACGCCAAAATGTACAGAAAATGTAGTCACTGACAAGGTAATAGCGAATGGCTTTTAATTGAAATATAAATTGTGTCCTTCAAAATTGGCTCTTATCAAAGAATACTCCATTTTGGGCAATTGCAGCCTTACAGACCTTTTGCATTCTACAAAAAAAGTTAGGATGACTTAACATGCCATAAGAACACAGGAGTGATGTTTGCTGATTATGGGCCTCTGTATGCCTGTATAGTTATTCTATAAAAGATCTGCCATTTCTAGCTACAATATTCATTTAGAACTCTTTTAGAAAATAACTCTGTTATTTTAACGGACACACATCTTATTCTCGAAAACATGGAGTTTTCTAAGTGACCCGAAACTTTGTGTTTTTTTTAGACCTGGGGGTTAGATTTAGGGTCTAATTTGTAATTGGAGTTAGGTTTAGGGTTAATGTTTTTATGGACATGAATATATGATTTTCAGTAAGAAAAATGAGTTCACAGTAGGCTACACAGTTAACCCGAAATGTGTACGTATATTCACAGTCATGTTTTTAAAGGTATGTTTTTTTTGCTCTACTTGCTGAAGTTGAAAAAGATTTGCACACGGTCATGGCTGTGTACAGTACCAAGAACTGTTTTGCTGCATGAAAGAAAGACCTTGGGATTCAGTCTAGCAACCCTTAGCTGCTTCCAAATAGCGTTGCTTTACAAATACCTTGAGTGCTGCGTTTCGAGTGTCGCCTCCATACACATTAGACAGAAATACTTCTTCAGTCTTGTAGCCAACAAGTTACACTTCATTATGATGCCATGGATAAAGTTATAAATCACTGTTCAGGCATGTTCTCAAAAATATGGAAAAACACAGGATGATGTTATAGATTGAATGTAATGTTAATTTCAGCATTCATTACCTAAACAAGTGTGTGGAAACACTGAATGAATGTAACTTTTTGTACACAGTCTTTTAAAATATATACCCCTTCACTCACTCCACAATGTTTTGTTGTATTGACTTAATTGATATTTTATAGTTTAAAAAAATATTTCTGCCAAACAAATTAAGTTGACAAGAAGGTATATGCTCAGGGAAGTGTGTGAAAACCCATTCGCCATTCTAACAGAGCTTCAGAGTTTTTTTCTGCAGAGATGGGACAACCTCCCAGAAGGACAACCATCTCTGCAGCACTCCATCAATCAGGCCTTCATGGTGGAGTGGCCGGACGGAAACCACTCCTCACTAAAAGGCATATGATATGCTGCCTGAAGGACTGTGAAAGCATGAGGAAAAAGATCTCTCCGGTCTGATGAGACAAAAATTGAACCATTAGGCCTAAATGCCAAGCACTACGCCTGGCGAAAACAAGGTGCCGCTCATCACCTGGCTATCCTCACGGCAATGCATGGTGGTCAGGATTGAGGGGAGGGTAAATGGAGCAAAATACAGAGAGGTCCTTGAGGAAAACCTTATCCATAGCAAGTAAGAACTGAAAATTGGGAGAAGAAACATGTATAGTCGCCCCTCAGACTGGAACGCGCCGTCAAGATTCATTCAGGACGACAAGGACCCGAAGAACACAGCCAAGACATAGGAGAGTGGTATTGGGACAAGTCTTTTGTTTTCTGTTGGTGACTCCAAGGTGACTTGGGTGAGCCAAATCCTGGACTGGAACCCCACTGTATATCTGTGGGGAGAACTGAAGATCACACACACCCTATCTAATCCAACAGAGGTTAGGAGGATCCACAAAGAAATGGGAGATGCGGGTAGAGACACAAAGAGACTCGAAGATGTGATCACTGCCAAAGTTTTTCTACAAAGTGCTGTATTTACTCAAGGAGCACCACATGCCTATGTGAATTGACGTTTGTGTTTGTAATTAAAATGTAACTGCCATTTCGGAAGATGCACCCTCCTCCTTCCATGACTTTTCCTAAATAGACCTATATTACATTGTTCCATTTTCCCAACTTAAGAGAAAACTTACCTGTTTATTCATTTTACTCGGTTTTCAGACTTAAATTGCCAACAGCCCACGGCACATAACGTTGTGACCCAGGTGCTAATCACCCCTAACTGAATGCATGACATCAATGGATGACTGCGTGATACTCTCTGAGGAATGTTCAGACCTTGGTTGAATTGGATTGAACTTACAAATGAAATACATGATTTCCATGTCCATTCAACAACATAATTACGCATTTATCGAAACACAATACAAACCATATATAATTCATCAGATGTAAATCTAAAATTTAAATCTAAAACGGTATTATGCTAAATAATTATTCACGAAACACCAAAGATATTGTTTACCAGATTCCAATTACCAATTCAACCGTCATATTACAAGTTACTGTTATTATTTTACAGGAAAGAGAAACTAAATCACACACATCCTCTCATCTCTCTTAGAATTTTCTCTGTTTATTTTACTGAAGATTAATATTCTACAAATATATTAGCCTAAACCATTATTCTCAATAGGAAATACCAACAATATTCTTTACCACTAGAGCTATGCATTGGTGTTCTTATCAAGTCAATAGCCCCACTAGAACGCCCGGGATAGACCTGCAAAGACACACCATTCACACAGCCTATTCATTTTGGAAGTTATCTTTTTCTAATAACTCCTTTTGGTATTTCGATTACTTATTCATGTCACCTATAGAAACATCTTATATGCCAGTAATCTAGGAGACTAAAGCTATGTATTGGCATTGACATCAAGCAACCATGATTTAGGCCTATGTGTTCATGCGAATATCCTCTGACAGTAGCCATCTGGTTGATAATGTCAGTTATTTTACCTTGGACATCACCAAAATGACATTAAAATGAAAACTCAATTCTAATAGATTTATTTTTGGATAATTTAATTGTTGTTTGATTTTTATTGGGTACATGATAAAAATTTATTTGTGGGGCATGATAAAAGAATTAACGTACTATAGGCTGTGTTCTTAGAAATATTCTGAATGTATTAATTTTTATTCATTTCTTTATGATTAGACAAAAACATCCTTAATTTATTTTTATTCATTAACCTTTTAAAACAAACCATCACTCTAATTATTTTTTTTTACTATTCTTCTGATGACAAACTAGTAGATGAACTGATGTTCTGGCTGGATGGTAATGCTGTAGAGGAGAATGTCCATGCTAAGAGGGACGATTCGTATGCTATTGACGTAGTAGATGAACTGATGCTCTGGCTGGATGGTGATGCTGTAGAGGAGAATGTCCATGTTAAGAGGGACGATTCATATGCTAATGACCTAGTAGATGAACTGATGCTCTGGCTGGATGGTGATGCTGTGGAGGAGAATGTCCATGCTAATAGGGACGATTCGTATGCTAATGACCTAGTAGATGAACTGATGCTCTGGCTGGATGGTGATGCTGTAGAGAATGTCCATGCATACGAATCGTCCATGAATACTTTTATATATATTTCAGTTTTTCATTTTAAATAATTTTCCACTAATGTATTTAGACATGTATTTGCTTCTTTATTATGGGGTATTTTGTGAAGATTGACATTTAAAAAAAAAAAAAATCAGTCCATAACCATAAAATGTAGAGAAAGTGAAGGGACCTGAATACTATATACTGGTGCTGGTCATATAATTAGAATATCATCCAAAAAGTTGATTCATTTCAGTAATTCCATTCAAAAAGTGAAACTTGTATAATGTATACATGGAGGGGTTCCCCAAATGTTTATTTCATTTAATTGTGATGATTAAAACTGACAACTAAATCCCAAATTCAGAGTATTACCGAAAGTTAGAATATTACTTAAGACCAATACAAAAAAGGATTTTTAGAAATGTTGGCCAACTGAATAGTATGAACATGAAAAGTATTAGCATGTACAGCACTCAATACTTAGCTGGGGCCCCTTTTGCCTGAATTACTGCAGCAATGCAGCGTGGCATGGAGTCGATCAGTCTGTGGCACTGCTCAGGTGTTATGAGAGCCCAGGTTGCTCTGATAGTGGCCTTCAGCTCTTCTGCATTGTTGGGTCTGGTGTATCACATCTTCCTCTTCACAATACCCCATAGATTTTCTATAGGGTTTGGGTTAGACAAATTTGCTGGCCAATTAAGAACAGGGATACCATGGTCTTTAAACCAGGTACTGGTTGCTTTGGCAATGTACAGGAGCCAAGTCCTGTTGGGAAATGAAATCTGTATCTCCATAAAGTTGGTCAGCATCAGGAAGCATGAAGTGCTCTAAAACTTCCTGGTAGACTGCTATGTTGACCATGGACCTCAGAAAACACAGTGGACCAACATCAGCAGATGACATGGCACTCCAAACCATCACTGACTATCGAAACTTTACACTGGACCTCAAGCAACATGCATTCTGTGCCTCTCCTATATTCCTCCAGACTCTGGGACCTTGATTGCCAAAGGAAATACAAAATTTACTTTCATCAGGGAACATATCTTTGGACCACTCAGCACCAGTCCAGTCCTTTTTGTCTTTAGCCCAGGCGAAACGCTTCTGACGCTGTGTCTTGTTCAAGAGTGGCTTGACACAAGGAATGCGACAGCTGAAACCCATGTCTTGCATACGTCTGTGCGTGGTGGTTTTTGAAGCACTGACTCCAGCTGCAATCCTCATGATTGTATAGCCTACAGAACTAGACTGAGAGATTATTTAAAGGCCTTTGCAGGTGTTTTGATTTAATTAGCTGATTAGAGTGTGGCACCAGGGTCTTCAATATTGAACCTTTTCACATATTCAAATTTTCTGAGATACTGATTTTGGGGTTTTCAATAGTTGTCAGTTATAATCATCAAAATTAAAAGGAATGAAGACTTGAAATATATCAGTCTGTCTGGAATGACTGTATACATTATACAAGTTTCACTTTTTGAATGGAATTACTGAAATAAATCAAATTGTTGATGATATTCTAATTACATGACCAGCACCTGTGTATATATACATATATATACATAGAGTGGGGAGAATAAGTATTTTAAATACTGCTGATTTTGCAGGTTTTCCTACTTACAAAGCATGTAGAGGTCTGTGAGAGATCAAATCTAAAACAAAAATACAGAAAATCACAATGTATGATTTTTAAATAATACATTTACATTTTATTGCATGAAATAAGTATTTGATCACCTACCAACCAGTAAGAATTCCAGCTCTCATAGACCTGTTAGTTTTTCTTTAAGAAGCCCTCCTGTTCTCCACTCATTACCTATATTAACTGCAACTGTTTGAACTCGTTACCTGTATAAAAGACACCTGTCCACACACTCAATCAAACAGACTCCAAACTCTCCACAATGCCCAAGACCAGAGAGCTGTGTAAGGACATCAGGGATAAAATTGTAAAAAAAAACAATGAGTAAAACCCCAAGAACACAATCCGAAACTGTGAAGCAAGGAGGTGGAAACATCATTCTTTGAGGATGCTTTTCTGCAAAGGGGACAGGATGACTGCACCGTATTGAGAGGAAAATGGATGGGGCCATGTATCGTGAGATCTTGGCCAACAACCTCCTTCCCTCAGTAAGAGCATTGAAGATGGGTCGTGGCCGGGTCTTCCAACATACCAACGACCCAAAACACACAGCCAGGGTAATCTCAAGCATCTCAAGGTCCTGGAGTGGCCTAGCCAGTCTCCAGACCTGAACCCAGTAAAAAATCTTTGGAGGGCGCTGAAAGTCTGTATTGCCCAGTGACAGGAAATGTATGATCTCTGTAATTGCAAACAAAGGTTTCTGTACCAAATATTAACTTCTGCTTTTCTGATGTATCAAATACTTATGTCATGCAATAACATGTAAATTAATTATTTAAAAATAAATATTTTAATGCTTTGTAAGTAGGAAAACCTGCAAAATCAGCAGTGTATTAAAAACTTGTTCTCCCCACTGTATATATATATATATATATATATATATATATATATATATATATGTATTTAAATGCACACAGTATATTACTGGCCTGAAACTCAAAGGTTTCTATCTATTCATTCTAACCCCTCTCACCATATGCTTCCATCATGCCTTCATTCACATTGCAGAAACAACTTTCCTCCCCATCCAGACATTATCACCGAGATTTAATGGACACATTTACATACATGTACTCTGTAACGCTTAAACAAATTTTCGACTGAGTCAGCATATTTTCAATTACAGCTATCAACATAAACGTCGTAAAAAAAAATTATGGACGGACTGGTGGAAGCCTGTAGAAATCCACAGATTGAACGGGACATTAACCTAACTGCAACCAAACTGCAACCAATGCCTAACAAGGTGTCCTTTGTGGTGAAGTTCCCATTATATAATAGGAAGTAGCGCACAGAGACAACGTATTAAATGTTGAAACTGAGAAATGTTATTGCTTCTTGAAAAATATATGCCCATTTCAAATTTGATGCCAGCAACATATTTAAAAAAGTTGGGACAGAGGCAACCAATGACTGGAAAAGTTGTGTAATGCTAAAAAACTAAACCTGGTTGAATATCACACTACAAATGAGGTAAATTAGCAACAGGGCAGTAATGTGATTAGTTATTGAAAGATAATTCCAGAGAAGAGTCTGTCAGAAATAAGGATGTGTTGGGGTTCCCCAGTCTGTATGAGAATGTGCTGGCAAACAGTGCAACAATTTGAGAATAACATTTCTCCAGGTAAACATGTAGAGTTTTGGGATCTCATCATTATCATAATCACAATATCACAATATCATTAAATGATTCAGAGAATCTGGAGAAATCTCTGTACACAAGAGACAAGGCTGAAAACCAATATTGGATGTCCGTGATCTTCGAGTCCTTAGACGGCACTGCATTAAAAACAGATGTAGTGGACATCATGGGCTCAGGAACACTTCCAAAAAGTGTTAGCTGTGGACACAGTACTTCACTGCCTCCACAAATCCAAGTTAAAATGATGCAAAGATGAAACCAGGCCTAAAGAAGATCCAACAACGCCATTGCATTCTCTGGGCCCGAGCTCATTTAAAATGGACTGAGGCGAGGTAGAAAACATTCCTGTGGTCTGACAAATCAAAATGTGAAATTATTTTGGGGAATCTAAACAGGAGAGGGACCCTTCGGCTTGTTATTGGCGCACATATCAAAAGCCAGCATCTGTGATGGTATGGGGATGCATTAGTGCACATGGCATGGTTGAATTGTTCATATGTGGAGGCACTGTTAATGCTGGACAATATATATGGGTTTTGAAGCAACATATGTTGCCATCCAGTCAATGTATTTTTCAGGGAAGGCCTTGCTTATTTTAACATGACAATGCCAAACCACATTCTGCATTTATTACAACAGCGTGGCTTTGTAGTAAAATAGTCTGTTTGCTAAACTGGCCTGCCTGCAGACCAGACCTGTCACCCATTGAAGACATTTGGGGAATTTTGAATTGAAAAATACAACAAAGGAGACCGTGAATGGTCAAGCTGAGGTGATGCAATACAGTGGTAAACATGCATGTCCCAACTTTTTTCAAAAGGTGTCGTTGGCATCAAATTCAAAATGGACATGTATTTTTTTTTTAAACAATACAATTTCTCAGTTCCAACATTTTATATGTTGTCTTTGTACTATTTTCAGTATAATATCGGGATAATGGGTTTGCAGATCATTGCCTTCTGTTTTTATTTGCATTTCACGCAGCATCCTAACTTTTTTGATTACGGGGTTGTAGTTTTATAGTTAGCTGCTAAGGCTATCAAGAGTTGTGAATATATTTCTGCCATTCCCGTTATGACTCTAGCGTGAGTAACTTACCAATGTCGCCTTTAAGTTTGGGTGCCTGAGAACTCAACAGTGGTTGTATAGCTAGGTACTGTTACCTCATCGTTCAGGTTCCAGCTAAAGGCTTCTTTTATAAGTTCCGGACCGGCTTGGCAAGATGTGCTTGAGGCAAGCATATGTCAATCTTCGACCAACCCACATCTGCTGTGGACATGACAAGACAGGGCCATAATCAGAAATTTGACATCTCAAAATGGAGATGAACCCCCTGACCAGGTAGAGTAGGGTCTGAATTAAAAACATGTCACGAGCTCTCCATTGCAGAAAAACTATTCCTATCTGTCTAAGAAAGTTGAAATGTCTCACTGTCCACTCAAAGAGTGATATCTTTAATAATAGGTGCTGTCATCCGCACTGAAAAATACAATTCTCCAAGAAAGTGGTATTGAATATAATAAAAGGCTAACTGCTACAGCGTTCATTGCGCCAATGGGAGCATGCCCTATCTGTAATTGTCAAGTAATTTTCAAGCATGACTTGATCCAACTAGAATGTGAAAATTGCCACGCCATCATTTTCTATCGCACATATCATTGAATCCAAATTGCACAGTAGACATGAAGCACATAGAAACGGTTGGATTTGTATAATGACTTTCTTTATTATTGCTCGTAGGCAATGCAGTGCATTGCAGTTCCGTGTATAGACCATCTCAGGCAGATAAAGGGTAAGATGTCTGTTCTTCTGATTGCAGTATTTAACATGAACTTGATTGGTCTACCAATTACTGTACAAAATGTATTCCTCCATCACCCTGGATGTTGAGTTCTCACATTCCCAATGTCTGTGGTGAAATCATAAGGATATTTACCGTAGGCCTAACGTAAACCACTCTGGAAACCGTGCTCTCAACTACCAATATTTCAACCCATTTCAGGTCAATATTTACTATAGGAAACCCATACATTAAAGCCAAATCCATCCTCTACCGCTTTAAACATTACAAAACACACAGAGTGCACAAGCCATTATGTTTTCCCCTCGCTGTGTGTGTGTGTGTGTGTGTGTGTGTGTTTTGCCCCCCTGGGAATTTTCTCTTGGCTGCTGTTTATTCAGTACGAGCTACCATACATTTTTAAAAATCTCTCCATCTCCTGGCCTGGGTCGATCTATCAGGGCACCCGCTTGTGTCAACTTGTCGAGTGGCGGCGATGTTGTGAATGACTGATTGTCGGTTGAAACGCCCGGCAGTGGGAGGCTCTGCCAAAGCTGGCCCTGTGTGGCGTAGTCAGTAATAAGACTCGTCAATCAGCGCTCCCCGTGACCTTGTGACAAATCAAACTTCCACGGCGCTGTAATCTCGGCCCTCCACACTCGGCAATTCACCACGGTGGACGCTCTGGAGAATCTCCAGCCCCCTCAGCGATGTCAACAGGCATGGAAATTCACGGAAGTAAACGAGGAAATGCCTCTCCTCTTGTGCGCGCTATCGGACCAAGCTGACGCGGTAAAGTTGCGTCTACGTGTGGACCGTATTTTCTCTATGCCCTTTGTCACTTCCATCTGTATATACACCATTATAGCAAGAGCTATTTAAAAGCAATGGTACCCTTTTATTTCACAGCCCTTACGCGATACTCCTTTCAACCATGCCCTTCGGCTTACGAGGTGAGAAGTTCCTTCGGGCTAGGGGAGTTGTTATAGTAGCATTAACTGATAAACAGGTGGTTGCCATGGAAGAGCAATGCTACTGAGCGAAGACTAATTATACAGGAATTAGCATCAACGGTAGCTGCAGTAGATGTGACTTTGCCCACACATGAAACATTTTCAATATGCCTTTTATTTAAAGCCTTGATTCCTTCCACTCATATTTTTCACTCGAAAGCCTCAAACCCATTTCCTTACTAGCTGATAACACTGCAACTTACTTTCTGGCATCTACTCAATGGAAGGTGCTTACCAATCCTTGACTACAGAGTCCCCAACATGCTAATTTGACATTGGACATCGACAGTTAACACAACCCAAATCATGAGTGCCTACAGTCATAGGAACAGATTTTTAAAAAAACATTTAGTGTTTGACACACACATATGCCATTTGTTCATTACACAGGTTAACACATTTATATAGTTGTTTTCAAACTTTTTGTCAGGAGCTCCAGCAGGTCATGGTGCTTTAGTGAAAATGGTTGTCGTGGTATACAATTTACGTACAGCATATGTAGATCCTCCCTCCCATAAACAAAAACAAAACTAATTTAAAACAATTGCATTGTGGGAGAAGAGACCATGTTGTTGTCTTCTCAAGCATTATTTGAAGAACAATGTTATGAGTAAAATATAGTGCTATTTTCATATCTATTTCTACAATTATTCCCAAAGTGAGACAAGGGTGCAATATACTGCTTCTGTGTTTTTTAACAAATCTATAGAACGCAGTGGCCCGGTAATGTTATGTGAGTATAAGAAACTCTTTCAAAAAATAACTAGATTTCAACCACTATATAATGTCTCCCAAGAAGTAACTAAGATGAATGTGTTAAATAAGAGAGTATTTGTCCAGCCTTCTGGGTTATTCAATAATTTCAGACACACAACCCCATTTGATTAGTATAAACAGGTACACATTTACAGTGTACGTTGTATTTTCTTTCCTCAAACCCTTGACAAATTACGTTCCAGTGTGTAAGTGAGTCAGACAAGAAAAACACCCTTGTGGCTTTTACCTTCTTGAACACCTCCATATTTTAACATTCCAGGTATTTCTGGTAAATGGCGGATTTCACAGAGTAAAACTGTAGGAAAACAGTACATCTTACTCTGCACATTTTCATTCCTGATACCTATAAACATTTGGTTTTAGCTTTAAAGTTTTTAGGCAAATGATGGCTTTGAAGAGCTGTAATAACAGACACGAGGAGACTCCTCTGATATAGCTCAGAGAAGCCCTTTCAAAGGATCCCACTGCCTTCCAGCTGATAAGATCAAATCAGTTGAGATTATCAGGACAGCCTTTTTAGAACTGCTCGTCCATCTCAGGAAAGACGCTGGTTTAGCTGTAGGGAAGTACCCTAGATCGGGGGGGGTACTCACAGGGAGGATGTGTATGGAGATGGGACTGATACGGGCGGATAGTACAGATGTCTGTCACTGTGCAGATAGCTGTGTGTGTGTAGCCTCCAGGATTACAGGGGCTGTGCCATTCTCTCTTCGCTGATGTTTTGTACTTGGGTGAAACCTAATTTGGGTGCTTTACTATGGGATTGTAAGAGCAGAAAGATCATTCCTAGGAGCTAATTGTTTTTTTGTTTTTTTTTCTATTCATCCTCATTCTCACGTGTAGTATGTGGACATTTTGCATGTTTTCCAACAGAATGTCTTGTCTACAATGAGCTAACCCTACATAAGCCTAACCCTACATAAGCCTAACCCTACATAAGCCTAACCCTACATAAGCCTAACCCTACATAAGCCTAAACCTACATAAGCCTAACCCTACATAAGCCTAACCCTACATAAGCCTAACCCTACATAAGCCTAACCCTACATAGTCTGAGGCTTAAATAATACTTTGTGTTGATTGTGATGAAATGCTGCACCTTTCTTGGGAAACAATTGAGGATCTATGTTGTTGTTTTCCAATTACAGTCATCACATCGTTTCTGCTCTGCTGACTTTTTCTTTGTGCTATGTTCCTCATTAGTGCAAAGATGTTTTTTTCTCCTCAATCAGATTTGTATATGGGTATATTTACATTGAAGTAATTTAGCAGAAGCAACTTGCAACAGCAATTATTGTTAAGTGCCTGAGTCTAGAGCGTAACAACACATGGTTCACCTTGTCGGGACTCAGTTTTTAGGTTACTGACCTTGGACTCTAACCACTACAGCTATCTTCTGCCAATATATAATTTAAATGGGTCCATGTGACATTGATGTAGGATCGGATAACACTTTATTCATCCCCGAGGGGAACTTCAGGTGTTAAAGCAGACAGATTCATGTAGATGTATAATGGAATGACATGATACAGTTGCTGAGGCAATAAACTGCTGAGGTATTAAAATGTGTTTCATTTTTTCAAGTAAAGACAAAGTTTATAATACATTTAAAAGAATAAAAACCAAATAGGGACAACATTTCTGTATTCTTTGATATCTACCACAAAGCAATAACTGCTGCTGTACAAGTTGATGTAATAACATGCATTATGACCCAAGAACATTTCAGGAAATAAACGTTTTTAAGAAGTACAAAAAACCATACACTCATTTTACAGTGAAACTAACACCCAGATACATTTCTTTATTGTTTGTTATTGGTTTGAGAGTACAAGCAAGACAATAACCAAATATAGCAGTGTTTTCTCACGTGGCCCTGTGACCAGATGGGCTCTGCATTATTGTTGCTCTTCCCATCTCGCTGATCAATGACTGATGACACAAATACACGTTCAAAGACATGCAGAAGCAATAATGGGAAGTCCTGCAAAAAGAACATCCTGAAAATAACAAGGATTATGATTGTTGTGGTTTTACTTCTAAAAATAGAACGTATTTCCTCGAGGCAATATGAAAGTCAGAATATGCTTCGTGTTAGAGGATCTTTTTCATTTTTAGTGTGGTTATTGTTATTGTCTCTTTGTTAATTAATTGCTGCCGGTCTGGTTGTGCAGGGTTCCACTGAAATAGAGACTGTCGTCCCAACCTGACTCTCTGGATGAATGGAGGGTAAAGTTATATACATAAAAAATGAAAATCTGTTTCCTACCTGCATTTGTGTGATGCAGTGAAACGTCCTGATCAATATTTGCACATGATTCACAATGTGATGAGAGTGTACACTGTGAAGTTCATCATGTTTCAGAACTTCACAATGTACCTCCTTCACAGTGCAACAGAACTTCGCCATAACCTGAACAACGACCTGACATTTTACAAATATGAAAGCAGCCCGAGGACAACCTGACCCGGTAGAGTACAACCTGACCCGGTAGAGTACAACCTGACCCGGTAGAGTACAACATCACCCGGTAGAGTACAACCTCACCCGGTAGAGTACAACCTCACCCGGTGGAGTACAACATCACCCGGTAGAGTAAAACCTCACTCGGTAGAGTAAAACCTCACCCAGTAGAGTACAACATCACCAAGTAGAGTACATCACCCGGTAGAGTACAACATCACCCGATAGAGTACAACATCACCCGGTAGAGTACATCACTCAGTAGAGTACAACCTCACCCGGTAGAGTACAACATCACCCGGTAGAGTAAAACCTCACTAGGAAGAGTAAAACCTCACCCGGTAGAGTACATCACCCGGTAGAGTACAACCTCACCCGGTAGAGTACAACATCACCCGGTAGAGTACAACATCACCCGGTAGAGTACAACATCACCCGGTAGAGTACAACATCACTCGGTAGAGTACAACCTTTCATCACACAGGAAGCCAAGCTCCCATTTGGGACTTGCCATATATATAGCGTTAGAGCTTTGGGCCAATAACCCAAATCTTGCTGCTTTTATAGAGCCAACAAGGGGAAAAATGTGTGCCCTTGAGCATTACAATTAACCCTTATTGTTCTGGTAAGTTGCTTCGTGTAAGAGCACCAGCGAACTAAAAAGTCAATTTACAATCCTGTCTGCACTACTGGCTATCCTGCGTGTGCCATCTAACCCACAAAGCTCACCCAGAATACTTCAGCTTGTCTGATGTTCAACCTTCCAAAGTTTCTCATGTCACGTTGGTTTTCTGCACAGTCCACCGGCTTCCAGTTGAACGGTACATCCACTCCAAGACCACACCTCTCTAACCCTGTAGAAAGAGTTGAGACAGCTCTGCCTTGTTCCCCCTGAATTCCCCATCCTACATGTGTCTTGCGTCAGCTAGGAAAATCGCACCCACAGACCCCACTCCTTAAAAACGTGTGTATTTTTTCCTTAACTAAAAAATACTACGAGGCTGTGTGTGGTGATGAAAGTAAATTGTTCCATAGTGTAAAATGCCACCAGCTGTTTTATGAGTGTGCTCTATGCTAGCACGACAGATTAAATAATTTTGTTTGGACAATGCTAATTATGCTAATTCCATTTGTTAATTTGCTCTGCATAAGACCATCCGCTAAGGAATTCATTTAATTTGAAAATAAAATGGTTAAATATTATGACAATTTTCATTCCATTTTTGTGTTTGGAATGTTAGAGCTGAGAGAGCTAGAAGATAAGTGATCTGAAAACAGCACACCAGTAAAATAGCATTTCGAAAGTTTGACAGTCTTGAAAACTAGCTATGCAACTTAATGTTAGCAAACCAGCCAGTTAAACCGCTTATTAAAAACGGAGTTGGGATTCCGTAACCTTAACAGTAGGTATTAAAGTAAAGGTAAAAGGTAGGGACACCCACTAACCCTCCCCAAATGACCTCATAGAGCATTCAGCTTGTTTGATATGAAAGGAGCATGTACTGTATTTAGACAACCCCTCACATTTACATTTTTTTGTTTGTTTTTAAGGCAGATCCCATGGGCGAAAAAGGAAAGGGAATAGAGATGCTGCTACACAGTGCAGAACACATAAAGCTGAGTATGTTTCACCATAACCTAGCTAGCTACAGTTTTGAGGTAATAACTACAACAGCTAGTTAAAATTAGCTTTTCGGAAGCAGCTGCTTCTTGCTGCAACTCCCCTCAGATTATGCTGACTGTGAACTAATAAACACAAGACGTTATTTCAGAGATAACATGATCATATGCACGTCGTCTTCTGACACTTGCTCAGTTACTTGGCCATGATGTTTACACCATTATGAAACAAATTAAGCACACCATTTGTGCCAGAACAAGGAAGACCTATTCAGCTAGCATACATACGTCGGCATTGTCATTAGCTTGTCTTGTGATAATCTGTCCCTGTCTGGATTTGCATCCTTTACTTTTGAACCTAGTATGTCACCACACACATTCCCACAATACACAATGTACAATGTTTTTGCACTGCAGTGATCATGGCCAAAAGGCTGCATGTTAACTTTTCTACTTTTAACATTACAAGAGCAGTTATTGCCGTCACAAATCTTTTTGACCACGTTTCATCGTGGCAAAAATATTCTTGACCCTGTTTTATCGCGGTCAAGAATTTAAAACTGGCGTGACAGTGTTTCAGTACATTCAGAACAGAAAGGCAGTAGCTATGTACCCTGCTTCTATACATGTAATCTAACAATTAATCCAGAGCAGCAACTTCAGTGCTTGTTAAGGTCACATACTGTGTTACAAAGCCTGCTTTAATATGCCCTAACTTACCTTAAAAATCAATCCATGTCATGAGACAATGTCTTAAGTTGGTTTGCTGTCAGCAAATTACAGTGCCCGATTAAATACCCCCTATCTGCTTCTTGACTGTCTGTAGACGGTATTGATTACTTTTGTTGTTTTTGTTGTTCACTATAGCCTGGATATGTATGTTGCTACAGTCTGGTTCCTATTACAAGCAAGAGTGATTGAAAAAGCCAATTCCTCATCACCTCACTGAGAGAATTGTTTTTAATATTCAATAGCTGAATCCTTAGTCAGCGATTCTGGTAACACGATATATGACCCAGTAGCAACGAGGGAAGTAGCTCTACTAGGGTAAAGAAAGGTACTTTTGATTCAGATCACAGCTTGGTTTAATCAAAGTAATCTATGGATTATTGAGATACAGTCATTTTCTTTGAAAAACAACATATGTCAAAGGAATATTGATGGAATACATTCTGGGCAAATGTATTCATACAACATTGATGGAATTCCCACCAGTGTGTGTCTATTTTTGTAGTGTTTTATTCAAGGCCTTGTGCTAGACCTGGGTCTTATCAACTGTAAGCAATGATTCCTTTGTGGGACTTTTAATAGGCCTACAATCTCCACTGTGCTACTCTGGCCATCCTTCTTTGAAATCTCTTTTGAGATGACTTACTGTCCAGGTCTGCAATATGACTGTAGGGTTAACTTCACATTGGCGATAATTGTCAACAACATTCACACATAAAAGAGCAACACTCTTCGTTATGATTGCTATTACTACACTATACCATTAAATAGACTTTCAAAGGTTACAGATGTCTATCATGAAGTTCTGTGACTAATGTAAGCAATGTTTTTGTGATGGATGTAGAGCTGCTTAGTGGGCACCTCTTCCTTCACTATTCAACTGGCCCACACTTCACTTGTACCAATGGTTGTTCACTTCACAACACATACATCTGCTTTCCATCACAATGTTACCAATGGTTCAGCTACCCAAAAGGGATCTCTTATTTTGATCATCCATGACATTGCTATCTAACTTTGGAACATGCTTACTTACTGCACGTTTGTTTTTGGAATTATTCTCTCCTTCCTTCTAGACCTGCTGTTGAGCGACTCCAGCACCTGAGCCAAATTTCAGATCCGGGACACGACACCACTGTAACAGACATCATGCTGTATAGTGAGTACCTCTTCTTTGCCAATGCTCCAAAGGGTGAAGCTACCAAACATCTCCTCATGGATAGCCCCATAGGCAACATTTTAAGATTACTACTGTGTGCTCACTAAAATGTCTTAAACTCTGACACTTGCCGATGTACCTTGTTCAGTTCATGATTTTTTGTCTTAGCCCAAAGTGTTCTGAAAGTCACTGGCAACACTGGCTTGAAGCAATTGTGATTTATTCAGTTAAGGACAGTTGCCACATGGACAGTGTTCTCAAGCCCCAAATCACCACCTCTCTGTTTTTGAACTGGATGTTCAGCATAGCATTTGCTATTAATTTAATGTTTCAGAAAGTACAAACAAACTAAATGCAACTCTGGATAACATCCTCTTCGTGTAAAGTAATACAATCCTCTCTGCCCGAGTTCATAGTCATTACATTTGAATGATATAAAAATTATATATATATATTTGTATCTTTTTAAATAGGTATATTAGAAACATTTTTAATTATGTCAAAACTGTAATTATTTCAATATTAACTGTACCGAATATCAATCTTGTTTAGCATGAAATATGTCATACCACGGTTGAATAAAAGCATTATTCTATTAGCTAATTAAGCTATTTTGTGTGGGCATTTGTTAAATAATGTAGACACAAATACAAAATCTACTATTTCTATGTAAAGTATATTTTTTGTATACAAATACCTTTTTTGAAACAGGCATACAATAGACAGGCTTACATATTCCGTTAATTACAAAAAGTCTAATATCTTAGGGTAAATTACAGGTTGTTTTGCCAGTCTTACCAAATCAGCTCCTGAAAAAAATAATTAGACCACTTGACCTTTTTATTGCCTTTCCAAAAAAGTCGAAAATTAAGGTTTTGAGTGAGGAACAGAATAACGAGACCACTGCAAATTTAACGCTTCTGTTCCTCACTTAAATCTTTACCTTTCAATTTTTTTGGAAAAGAAAGAATAGGGTGCAGTGATCTCTTAATTTTTTTCCGGAGCTGTCGAACGCGGTCTTGATGCCCATGTAAAGAAATGTACTTTCTCGTCAAACTTCGGCAGAGCCACTACCAAATGGACTGAGACCATGACTTACGTATCAAATGCACTAAGTCTGACCAGAAATCGTGCTATAGATATACAGTACAAAACTGCAATTTGGCACGTGCATTTTTAGCTGTAAACCTCTGCTACGACTGTATGGAAAAAGCTGTACGATTCAATATGTCCAATGCATTTGACTCTTGGCATTGACTCATACCCTGTGCTATCGCTTTTCAGTGCTGGGGCATCTGTGGTTTATGGTGCAGCAAGGCTTATCAACACTTCCAAAACGGTCTCTCCATCGCTCATGTGTAACTTCTCTCCATCACCACTAGGGGCTTTCCGAGCCGCGCTGTGTTTCCCGTCCTCTCGAAAAGGAGACTCCAATACTAGTGTGGTGGCAGAGAGGATTGTGTGTGTCTACGCTTCAGACTGTCCGTTGCTGCTGCTGCTTGTAGGGGATCATACCTTTTGGAAAAACCGAAGTCGGATAAAGAGGACCAGTCTTTCTAAATTGTCTGAATTTACATTCTCCAACGTAAAAAGGTAGGAACATGACGTTCATTCGACTTTTGCTTTTATTTGAACACGAACCAGCTTTAGGCGCAACTTCATTCTGCGTTTGTTTCGATCGTCAACATTTGGGTAGTTGCAGGGAAAAGAGCGGGACTATAATTGAATGCTGGAGTTTTGTAAGGTGACCAACCGATGAATGCTTTGCCATGGCAGTTCCCATAGATATCCTCTCATCAGTGATGCGAGATTGATGATGAATTCACTCTAAATCAAAGATTGAACTTGTTGCCAATTGCAACACCGTGGTGAAGGCGGATAGATAACGCTATCTTAAGTGAAATATTGAACGTGCGTAACGTTCTGTCTCCATCACGTGTATTGTGTGTGAAAATCATTACGGTGAAGTTGTACACTGCGTGATTAAAACAAAAACATATTTAGAAAATGTATTTGTATAAGGAAAATATGTGTGAAATATTTGCGCATTATGTGTATTTTTTCCCGCGAGGTTGAATGCGTTTGCAATTCAGGGAATGAAAGTCTATAAATACTTACAATGCAAGTATACTTAGGCTATCAATTGAGGTATTCTGTGCCAATAATTATAGCAGACAGCAGTGTAGTCCTTCAGTAGTTTATGCAACTATATTATGATGATTGATATGCCAATATTTTGAGCTAAAACCCAGTGTAATCGATGAAGAAAGACTCAGTGGTAGGCCATCACTTTTTTGCGCAACGTCAGGTGCGATATAAAAGGACATAATAAATGAAATGCTCTCTTGACGGAGCGACTCTCAATTCGAGATTATGATATCATTAATTATTATGTAGGGAGGGACTAATTTCATACATTTATAAAACGAGTGCTATTGACACTTGATGCTCCGACTGCCGACTCCGGTGTTCATGGAAGTTGGACGTGAGCACTGGTTATCCGTTTCATGGCTAAATGTCAAGGCTACTCGTCAAAGCAGTATAGGATAATGCCTGTATATTTTCAACTATAATTAACACTGAAATTATTATACATGTTGTTAAGGCTTATTTATATGATATGATAATTATAATTAAAAAATCCTTGCTGTAATAGAACCCTTTTGTCAAAAACGGACTATTTCTCGTTATTTTCACTTAAGTTTTCTGTTTGAAATTTAATCCAAAACTGTGATGAATTGTTTTAGTTGTGCTTTAACTCATGGTTAACAATGTGGCAATACATTATATGAGGTTTGAGACATTGCCTTTCTTTTTGCCAAGTGTGTCCAAACGTCAGCTGTATAACTCCAGCTTTTACAAATCAACCAATAAGGCAAGGATTGAATCCTTTGAAAAGCTGTACTCCAATATTCTGTTCTTCCACAAAAATGCTTACATAGCAGTAAAACTAAAGAAGTAAAACTAATTTACCATTCTGATAGATAATTACCACACTGGCAAGGTTTAGCATTTTCCTTTGGTTTTGGTTTTGATTAGAATAATAATGTATAAACTATCTAACAGACAAGTCTCTACAAGCAGTGCCTAGTTTCATGTCCACATCTACCAGTAGACTGTTAATATGCTGCGCCTGCTGTGTTGCCCAATCATTTGTCTTCAATTGTTCCCGTCCTCTCATTGGTCAGAGCATGTATGTGAACGGCTTGCAGTTGAAGTCAAAGAGTCAGCCAGCCAGATGTACATTTTACACTGCTGATTGCTGTCTGACCTTGCCCTAAGACAGTAGTGTCCAAGTTCAAACCCTTCCAGCTTTTGGAGCTGCTGGTTCTGCATGTACCACTCAGTAGTTCAGCATGCACCACTCATCTAGAACATAATTGTTTGGGGAAGCCAAGATAGAGACGGGCCTTTTTCTCAACATTCAATCAATGAAGCACAATTATCCAATTACACGCTGATACCCAAGTAGAAACTGCACCGGCGGTTGCCCTTGAAACCGTACCGCCCAAGACAACACGATGTACCTCAACCATAATGACACTTTAGGAGCAGTGTGTGAGGTTTGAGATGTTTGCAGGACAGTAAGGGTTTCGCTTTGCCAGGCAGCCCAATGCAGATGTCTTCTCACTAATTGTCACTTGGACCAATCAGACCAGCTCTGAAGAAAATCGTCTGGGAATTGATCCGATGTGATTGGACCGAGTGTCAATAACTGAAAAAGGAAAATAAACGATGCAGCTACTAGAAAGCACTGCTTTGCTGGGTTTGCCTAGGGCGCAGACTTGGTCTGTTCGCCGTAATGACACGTTTAAAGCATGGTAATAACATCTGTCCATCTTGGTTAACCATACAAATTTATCTCGAATCACAGTGTTGTGAATATTACTTCACGCTGTCTTTTCATCAAGTTCATAAATACTTGAAACGCAGTGTTAGTCAGTATGGTCAGGTGATCCAATCACACAGCAGGGAGTTGGTAAGTGAATATGCACATTTCACTGGTATTACGTACATGGTCCCATTTGATGCAGTGCATGTACATGTATGCAGTCTACGTTTGAGCAGTGTAACAGACGCTCCCGTCCAGAACCACGTTCCGTTGGGTCGTTCATCTCAAGACAGCCGCTCAAAGCAGAACATCCGCCAGCAATGGGCTCCGGAGACGAGACAAATTGATGTTGTCTATTGATGTTGTCCATTACACCTGACACACTCACATTGTCATATAGCCCTGGTCTGTTGTAAGCAGTGCGTACATTACATGGTTTACACACCGCTATCCCCGATCTCCCGAATGAAACCATTATGGATTTATTGTGATTTATGGACCTCCCAGTGAATGCATATCGGGGTGCTCCTGGAGCAGGATCCCAGTCACCGACTTGAACCCAGGGATAAATGGATGCTGTGATGAAGCAGTCCATCGGTGTGGGCCATTGATTACCGTTTACCAATCCTGGGAAACAAAGCTCAGTCAGTGGTGTGTGTGTGTGTGTGTGTGTGTGTGTGTGTGTGTGTGTGTGGGCGTGTGACTGGTGTGTATGTGTAGGCGTGCCTGGGGGGAAAGGGGAGGGTGGCTGATGGATGTAGCTGTGGGGGTTGTAAAGATGACAGATAGGTGTTCAAAACGAGAGAGGCTTTATGGCTCGCTGAGAGGACACTGTTAGGCTGTTTAATTGATCCGGGAGCTGCGTGTTGGTTGGTTTATCTTCAGGGGTCTGCAGCTGCTCCCCAGTCCCTCTGGGAGGGTGGCTTGTATACTTCACACTCTCCGGGCCCACCGGCCAGAACTCTGTGGTGGCTATAACATCCGTGGTCACTTGTAGAAAGCTGACACGGAGGGGGTGTGACTAAAGGGATGTGACTGACATGCCCACAAATTGGGGCATGTCATACCTTCACTCAAATGACCCTCACCCAAATGACCCTCACCCAAATGACCCTCACCGAAATGACCCTCTCCCAAATGACCCTCACCCAAATGACCCTCACCCAAATGACCCTGACTCAAATCTGGAGTTGCTGCAGTCAGTCAGTGGCCTCCTCTATTTGGCACCTCTGCTCGTTGAAGCAAACACCCCACCAGTGAATCGTGTGGCTGCAACTTGTGGATAAAGCATGCAGACGTGGTCAAGATGGGTCAGGACGCATGATCTATGCCATGTGATTATACCTGTTGGTGTTTTCTGGATCTGTGTGTTGGAAACGGGGTGTTTCCAGCATCTGAGAACTCCCGACAGTCTCTTAAGTTTAGAGAGAATGGGGCGCTATGCAAAAAACGTCCAGCCAGCAGCAGTTCTCTGGGCAAACACCTTGTTAATGAGAGAGGTCAGAGGAAAATGGAGGAGAAGCCGACAGAAAGGCCACAGATTCTCAAATAACAACTCCTTTCAACGGTGGCGTACAGAAGGCCTGTTGTGTGCCAACCCTTGATGCCAAAGGGGTAAAGCATTGGAAGATCGCGCCGGGTGTCACTCCTGTCAACTAAAAACAGGAAGCTGAGGCTACTGTGGGAACGTGATCACCTAAACTGGACAAATGGAAAAACGTTGCCAGGTCTGACGACTCTTCAGTGCTGCTGTGACCTGCAGATGGTAGGGTCAGCACGTGGCGTGTACTACCATCCTGCCTTGTGTCAGTGGTACAGGCCACTGGTGGTGGTGGTGGAATGGTTTGTCTGTCTGTTTTCCTGGCACACATTAGGCCCACTGACAACAATTTATATAATCTGAATACCGTAGTGTACCGAATTATTAATGGTTTGCTGGAATCAACAGTTTAGCCTATCACTTCGAAGGCAAACGTGATGTGAGTCATACTAGAATACCTATGTTAGTATAATACTTTAAAATCTGTTGCTTTGAGTGCAGGGGCTAGTGGTTCTGGGGAACATTTGAAACTGGACACTAGTGTATTTTATTGTATTTATAGTGTCAAGATTGTTTATTAACTTTAATGCTTTTCTTGTATGTCTCTCTGTTACTGCTTAAAGGACATGTCAACACTGAGGCAGACTCAATGTGTTCATTGATAGTTAGTGTCCCCAAAGAAAGATTAATGACAGCACTCATTATTTTTTCATTAAACAACTTGGAGGCCAATAATGGACATAGATCGGCGCCAAAACTGCTTTAGTGTCACTGAAGGCTTTGTAGTGTATAGTCCTAATCTTGAATATGACATACTTTCCAGAAGTGCTTTCAAACGAACTTTATTAAAGAGATTTTATCAACGAAATGTACAAATACAACCAAAAAAGGTAAACTAAACAAAATATATCTATGTCAACACTGAGCTTAGATACAATCTAAATCTATGAACTGACCTAGTGTCAGTTGCTAAAATGTCTGTTTTCATAGTATCGTAAGCGTCTGTTTAATTTACATAACCGAATAAAACCCATAATGCTTTTTTAATGCTATACTTGGACTGACATGGGTGACGGTAAGGTTTATTTTCAGGTGATGACAGGACTGTTTATTTTTAGTTGCTGATATAGGACTATTTATATTTAAGTGCTGAAATATCACTGTTTATTTTCAGGTGACTTTTTATTTTTAGGTGCTGTTATAGGACTGTTTATATATAGGTGCTGAAATATCACTGTTTATTTTCAGGTGATGACAGGACTGTTTATTTTTAGGTGCTGTTATAGGACTGTTTATATGTAGGTGCTGAAATATCACTGTTTATTTTCAGGTGACTTTTTATTTTTAGGTGCTGTTATAGGACTGTTTATATTTATATTCCCGCAATGGGTTTTAGATTCTATTCTGGAGGAACATAAGACAGTTAAATTAATATTGTAAGAATAACATGAGCTCCATAACATGTTTTAGGTTATATCCTGTAAGAGGAACTGGAGATCAGACAGTACTTCAGGTGTCCGGACTCGCCAAGCTTCTTCCCAAGTCAAGCCCTGATTATATAATTGACATTGATATCTCCCATAGTTGAACAAAATGTGTGGAAATTAGATAGTCATGAAATAATTAAAATGTAAGAATGAAATGGTCCAAAACTGGCAACTTTGTGTGCTTGAAATAGGGCTCTGCCATTTAGGCCCACTGCCAAAACCCACCAGAATCTTTCTAAAGTGCCTTGGCATTTTGCTACTACCAGTAAGTGCTATAATTATGTTGAAAGCATCAATGTACTAACACAATTTTGCCTTTGTGTTCTTAGCAATGATTTCAGAAAAATCTCATGTGAATTTCCCATGATTATCACCAAGCCTGGTGTTTCCATGGCAATTTTGCTTTTGTAGAGGACATTTGGCCTTTGTCAGGGAGTGCACACTTCGCTTGTCTCACTTTGTTACTGTTTCCGTCTGTAAGTGTTAAAGGCGGCTGAGGAGACATTGTAAAATCTGGCTAATGGTTATGTAAAAGAAGTCCTGTTTGAGGTGGCTATCTATTTACAGGGCGAGTTAACACCACTGGCTTTTTCGCCACTCTGCGGATAGCAATTGCGAAGCTGTAATGCTTCATAAGCACCCACTGGCATTCAGGCACATTAAAGTCATTCCATATAAGCTGTTGCGATGTTACCGTGTAAACTTTCAACCAAATAATGCTTAGTGATATTTCATTAGGTTTGCGTCAGGAAAATTGCGTTTTTATGTCACACAGTCCATGATGTCTGACGGCGGGTATTGATTAAAGAGGTGCCCATGCTAATTAAACTCATGCCAGCTGAAACCGCAACACTGGTAGTTGTCCTCTGTGACAACAGCTTCCAAAGGACCCTATTTTACGTTTATGAACTGGGGGCCGACACACACACACACACACACACACACACACACACAGATACACAGGCAGACATGCAGACAAATATATTATACACACCGAGACACATACACACGCAGAAATTGCCACAACTATAAATTCCTAAATTATTCTGTTAGTTTTTTCGGGGGGGCAGTTGATTTAGCCCAGGTTTTGCCTGGACACTGGTGTGGTGATGGTAAAGTAGAAGGCTTGCTGTTAGGCCGTTGCTCATCCATCGCGCAGCGCTCTGAAAGTCCATCGCGCAGCGCTCTGAAAGTCCGTCGCGCAGCGCTCTGAAAGTCCGTCGCGCAGCGCTCTGAAAGTCCGTCGCGCAGCGCTCTGAAAGTCCGTCGCGCAGCGCTCTGAAAGTCCGGTCAGGGACCACGTCGCATCCATTGTACCTGCCACCCGTTAGCCGTCACACAGGTCCTGAACTGCACCAACAGGATGCAGAATGGCCAAGACCTTGCCCAGGCCAAGGGCTGTACAACCTGCCACCACCAAGCAGACAGGGATGGTGAAGGAGCACCTGAGCGCCATCTACCCCTGTGGGCCATGATGTTTTCTGATGTCTGACCCACGCTGTGACCCACCTCTTTAAGGCCACATACTCATTCAGACACACAGATTCACCCTCCAGCTCATACAGGCTCACTCACCGTCTGCACATTACATCACACACGCCCTCTGTGGAGACTCCGCCTCCCTCTGACACCAGCACAGTCATACACAACGTACACACACACACACACACGCACACACACACACACACACACACACACACAGACACACCCAGACATGCATTTATTCCATGCTGCTTTACCAAGTACATTGAGAACGCTGGTCACATTCCATGTATTTTAATCTTGTTTACAGGATTTGTTTATTTTTAGATTGTATTTGTGAATTATTAATTTGTAGCCGTGTGAGCTCTCCTGTCTTGAGTTACTTTACCGTCTTTGAGTTACCCCGTTGTCGAAGAGCCAATGTACGTACACGGAAGTACGCTTGCGACGCAATCCGCCACAACGTGTCACACAGTGTGTCACACAGCGTGTATTCACGCAACCTAAACAAGCTCTAACGTTAGCTACAGTCCTAAGGCCAGAGCCTCGCGCCGACGGTAAATGTTGTGAATTAATAACATGCGTACAGTTCTGACTCAGCTGTGCTGCCGACACGGGGCTAGGGCCTGCTTGGCCCCTGGTTACCCCTCTCTGGGCCGACGCTGGTCAAATCTGTGTCTCCATTTCCGCCTGACCACTGCCTGCTCCACAGACGCAGCAGAATGTCGGGGCAGAAGTGAGACGTTTCCCACATTTTTTGCACACCACTGACCTACTGTACGGGACAAAAACTTGTTGTGCGGTATGTGTGGGTGGGTGGGTGTGTGTGTGTGTTTGTGTGTGTGTGTATACAAGACAGACCGCTGAAATTCCCGAGGGAACAAAACGATTGCCTGAAGTTACCCCAGACAGATAACGGATGGGGCTGGAGCACTGCGTCATCGTTGTGGGGGCGGAGTTTGGGGTCCTGATCCAGGGGTCGTGACATTGTGACTTATAACAGCATCGCCCTGTGCATCATGAAAGTCCTTTGCCGTTCACCAGCTTGACAGATACAGGGATGTTTCAGCTTACTACCTCATACCGTCGATCAGATCTTCTGACTGCCCCCGTGGTCGTCAAATCTCTCTCGCCATGCTTTAGTCGCATTCCCGTTCGATGTCTTGCTCTCTGTCTGTCTCGTGGTCTCCTGCAGCAGAATGCTGAATCCACCGTGCCCAGGGTCCGTCCAGCTCTGACTGCTGTGTTTCTACGTATCTATTGAGCCTTACTGTGTCATATTGCCTCATGGTCATGTAATACCAAGTGAAGGTTTTGATTATAGCACGGTGCGCCTTCTGTTCTGGCCCTGCACAAATTCATCTCGGTGCTCCATTCAATTCAATTCAATAGGTGCTTTATTGGCATGAATGGATGTTTATCACTGTTGCCAATGCAGATATGTTTAGGCTGTCATAGTGATGCATACAAAAAGGAAAACAACTAAGATGGACAAGTTTACACAAATAAAACAAACAAATGAGAAATGTACATTCTGGGCACAGTTGCCTCTCTTTCATTATGACAAGCCAGGACATTCAGCTGTGAGGTCTACTGTCTATATTTTCACCTCAGAAAATATATCCATAAAAATGAAATATCCATTCAAGGGTTTTCAGAAAAAAGCGATTGTGCTACTTTGGCCGATGTTTTTGCATATCTCAAAGCAGGCATTCAGAGCTAGCACAAGGCTCTACAACCTGAAAATACGATTTTATCAGACGAAACTTACATCTTTTAAAAACTCCTTTCAAAATATGCCAAGGCTAGGAAGCACACAACAATGTAATATCAAAGAAGATTTATCAACCACAATAGACTATTGTATTTCTCCTGTACGTGTCGTGATGTGACAAGCTATGACAATCCACTGGAGACAATGAGATAGCAATCTGTATTGAATTAGAATTTCAAAAGGTGAGTTGTGTCTGCAATCAAGAGGGCAATACTTCAACATTAGGCGTCCACAGGTTTGATATCACTAGTTCCAGTGCATTTCACTAGTTCATGCACTGGAGTAATAATGTCACGTGCACGCGCTCGCGCGCGGGTTCCTGAGCGTGCGCGCACAGGTCCAGGTGTCTGAGCGAGAGGAAGGGGATAGAGAGGGAGAGAGACACTCAAGAGAGCGCATGTGTTTTTCTCCGCATTGTGGCTGCGGTGTCGTGGATGAATGGAAAGAGGGAGAGGGGGAAGCTCAATCTGATTGGCTGCTTCTGCGTTGGATCTAGCACAGAACACTTCAGCTCCTAAACCCAGGAATGCAAAGTCATCAGGTCGTACAGTCGTACAGTGGTACAGTATACACCGATTAGCCGTAACATTATGACCCCTGACAGGTGAAGTGAATCACACTGGTAATCTCATCATCATGGCACCTGTCAGTGGGTGGGATATATTAGGCAGCATGTGAACATTCAAAGTTAATGTGTCAAGAAGCAGGAAAAATGGGCAAGCATAAGGATCTGAGCGACTTTGACAAGGGTCAAATTGTGATGGCTAGACGACTGGGTCAGAGCATCTCCAAAACTGCAGGCCTTGTGGGCTGTTTCTGGTCTGCAGTGGTCAGTACCTATCAAAAGTGGTCCAAGGAAGGAAAAGCAGTGAACTGGCGAAAGGGCCATGGGCGGCCAAGGCTCATTGATGCATGTGGGGAGCAAAGGCTGGCCCTTGTGGTCCAACAGACCACTGAAAAAGCTCGTACTGATAGAAAGGTGTCAGAACACACAGTGCAAATGCCGTTTGTCGTTTGTGCCCATGCTGACCCCTGCCCAATGCTGAGAGTGCCTACAATGGGCACCTGAGCATCAGAACTGGACCACGGAGCGATGAAAGATGGTGGCCTGGTCTGATCAATCACATTTTCTTTTACATCATGTGGATGGCCGTGTGCGTGTGCGACGCTTACCTGGAGAACACGTGGCACCAGGATGCACTATGGGATGGAGGCAGTGTACCAGGATGCACTATGGGAAGGAAGCAAGCAGGCAGACGCAGTGTGATGCTTTGGGCAATGTTCCGCTGGGAAACCTTGGGTCCGGCCATTCATGTGGATGTTACTTTGACACGCACCACCTACCTGAGCAGACCATGTGCGCTCTTTCATGGCAACGGTATTCCCTGATGGCATTTACCCCTTTCTGCAGGATAATACGCCCTGCCATAAAGCAAACATGGTTCAGGAATAGTTTGAGGAGCACAAGGAATTCATGGTGTTCATCCCCAGATCTCAATCCAATCGAGCATCTGTGGGTTGTGCTGGACAAACTAGTCCGATCCATGGAGGCTCCACCTCGCAACTTGCAGGACGTAAAGGATCTGCTGCTAACATCTTGGTGCCAGATACCACAGCACACCATCAGAGGTCTAGTGGAGTCCGTGCCTCGACGGGTCAGGGCTGTTTTGGTACCAGATACCACAGCACACCATCAGAGGTCTAGTGGAGTCCATGTCTTGACGGGTCAGGGCTGTTTTGGTGGCAAAAGGGAGAGCTACACAATATTATGGCTGATCTGTATATTCTTTGTACATACATTCTGAACTCCAAGTGCCCACAATATTAGCTACACCTGCACTAAGACGCATGTAGTGATAATGGCCAATTACCTGGCTGTACCGAGCATGCAGGCATGGACAAGAGGTCCAATTGTTGTTTGACCAGATGTTAGAATGGGAAAGATGCCTGGTCTGTGATTGTTGTTGAAGCAGACAGGATACAGCAGCAGACCATGTTGGGTTTCACTCCTGTTGGGTTCTACTCCTGTTGGGTTCCACGCCTTTCAGCTGACATGAAGCTGAGGCTACAAGTGGACATGTGATCACCTAAACTTGCCACTTCAAGTGAGGAAAAACATTGCCTGGTCTGACAAAAGTGTGATTTAATGTGTGGACTGTGAGTAGACGTCTGCTGATGCGGGTGGTTGGGTCCGAATTCGGCCATGGGTTCATCCTCGTGTCCACAGAACAAGCTGGTGGTGGTGTAATGTTGTGAGGATTCTTTTTCTCGGTACACAAATTTTTGCTGACCATATGGGTACAGTGTACTATGTACAGTAGTCTTTTAGAAAATACTGCCTTTGCTTGCACATTTTCTCTGCTGATACTATAAGAACATTTCTGAAAGTCATTCAGTGGCTTTATCAGTCAAGGACAACCGCGTTTACTTGGAAGCATGATTAGTGTAATAATGGAGGCTTTGCCACATGGAAGCATGACTACGTTTGGTAGCTCCTGTTACCTCGCAGCATGTAGTTCTTCAATACACATTATGGCGTAATTGTGTGTTGTTTAGCAAGGAAATCCCATTGCTATGCTCCCGCCGACCAATTATGTGTAAAATAAATCTCAGGGACGTAGACATCTCTGAGACATGAGCCAAATAGCCGAAGGGTCCCCCCGTGATGAAATGTCCCTTTAAAGGTTGACTCCAGTCACACGATGACCCAATCAAATGGCCAAGCGCCTCCAAAAACACGCTTTTCTCCAAAATGTCATCTCACCTTGTCTGAAAGTAACCTAACCCTCTTCTCAGGTATATTTAGACATATCACCATCTCGATCGTAATGATGGTCAGATATGCAGCAGGTCGTTTAGGGAGGGGCCTGCACTGCTGTCTGTTTTAATTGGCTAGAATCAGTGGTCATTCCCCTGTCTGAACCAATGATGGGTTTGCAAGGTAGGACGTTTCAACCGAGGGTTGACTTTGGCCGATCGGTGCGGGGTGTCTCTTTAAGCCCCCTAATGCTTTCATGTACATTGGTATGCATCCAGTATTCCATGTTGAATACATGTTTCTTGGCGTGTGTGTGTGTGTGTGTGTGTGTTCAACGCCAAATCTGACATACATCTGTAAAGAAATGATGATCTTACTATTGTGCATCTGTTTTTAATGGTGCACAGCTGCGTCCACACGTAAACTTAATCCAGGGACACGATGGGATTTGTCCTCATGATGCATATCTCTGGGAGATTAAGCCCTCTGCCTGGATGTGCAGAGTTTTTTTTTGTTGTTGTTCTGTGTGCACTTCCCTTTGTTTCTGCAACCATAATGGGCTTTGTAAGTTAATACCCATGGGACCCAACAGTACTTCTGAGCCCGGTTTGCGATAGTGCCCCAGTTCGAAGCTGTTGCGACTCTGATTAGAACACAGAGAACGGGCGGATTTGGTGACATTAACTGGCACGTTCCTCCTTTCTTTTCTGTTCATCGTCTCCTCTTTTTCCAGTTTTCACTCTATTGATAGGGATGTAATTGTGATTCGGCCTGATTTGAATAGTCAACATTAGCCTCTAGTGAGGAGGTTCTGGCTGACTGACGGTAAAGTCGAGAAGTCAGACAGTTGCATAGTGAACAACATTTGCAACTTAAATCTTATTTAGTGCATAGAGCCATTGATCGGAGCCGGTACAGCTCTGGTTCTTTGATCGGGGCCGGTACAGCTCTGGTTCTTTGATTGGGGCCGGTACAGCTCTGGTCCGAAATGATGCACTAACTATAAAAGTCACTTAATCTCAATTATGCAATATTTTCTATAGTGCAGTATGGACATTAGACATTGACCTTAATGCAATTCATGGGAATTACAGTTGGTTTTGGGTTTGGCTATAGCAATGCAATGTTTTAGGGTTTGAATCCCAAGGGAGATGGGCCTCTAAAAAAAGTATACTGTCTATATGCTATTGCTAATTGCTGTAGAAAGTGTCTACGTAATTACGTGCCGTACTATAATTTCGTTTAGGCTCATTTAAGTGTGATTTCGGATGGTCAGGGTTGAGCTCATTTGGGTCTGGTTTTGGATGGTCAGGGTTGAGCTCATTTGGGTCAGGTTTTGGATGGTCAGGGTTGAGCTCATTTGGGTCAGGTTTTGGATGGTCAGGGTTAAGCTCATTTGGGTCAGGTTTTGGATGGTCAGGGTTGAGCTCATTTGGGTCAGGTTTTGGATGGTCAGGGTTAAGCTCATTTGGGTCAGGTTTTGGACAATCACCACCTTCAGCCACATCCTCTCTCAACTTTGGAGCGATAATGGATAGATATTTGTAGATAGGTCTTTTTTTTACCAACATCAGATTGCCCCTTTAAACACAGGGGTAGCCTAGTTGTGTTTACCTGTTATCTGAGAGACTGCTGGGTTTAATAACAGACCCAAAGAAGTGATGTGTCATTCTGCCCTATGTAGAACACATTCCAATGTACACCTGTATAGAACGAATGTGTGTGTGTGTGTGTGTGTGTGTGTGTGTGTGAAACAGGACATATATAAGCACACAGCATTTCTTCTTTTGAGGGATGTCACACAATAGCAGAGAAAACTGTGGATTGTCCACATTTGTCACGAGTTTTTTCTGAGGCAAGCATCCACAGACAGCATCTTTGGATCTAACTGCTTGTTTCCTCAGCAGAATTAAAATGAAAGGTCTCATAAAGTGAGACCTGAATATTGACAGGTTGGTTGTTTAACATAAGAATCTTGAGAAAAATGCACACTCACAAACACACACACACACACACACACACACATATATATAAACACATTAGTGGTGAAACTTATATTGTTTTTCTTTGATTCGCTACTTGACAATTACTTCATTTATTACTTAGCACCTTTCCGTGGTCCTCGAGAGGTTTCTTTAATTATCTAATCCGTATACATTCCGTAAAGTTCCTGAAATAAATTGATATTGTGATGAAGTCTGATCCTTCACACTGCAATCCACTCAAACAGCTTGAACTTGGAAATTAAAATCAGAATGGGTTGTACGTATGCGGCTTCACCAATAATTGGTAAGATGGCTACTTTTCAAGGCAATTAAATAGTATAACATAATTCTGCTTGTAAAGATAAGAACAGGAGTTGAATTTGGAGTTTATCTCACAAGGTTCAACCTAACGGTTTATTTATTTAACCGTTTTTTCCGGTTGTTGTTTACAACAGATTTATTTCCTGAGGCTGTCTGTAATACGCTGATAAACAACTCATTATACTCCGGGCCCAAACAGCTCGTATTGATAAGGACACCTGGCAATTACATTTAAACGGTCTGGTCTACGTTCTTATATCGGGTTCATGCTAGGTGCACTCCAGTGCCCGCGTGGTCAATAGCACCTTTCCCCTCTGTAGCCAGTCTGCCTTTTCTGAGGAAACTTTGTTGTGCACTTTTACGCTAACCTTTCAAGCTATCCATTTATGCTACTCAACCCTTCATTGTAGTGGACGGGGCTGTAATCGGTGTCGGTCGACTGCTGTGGGTGTGTCCCCTCATAACTGAAATCAGCCGAAAAACGCCAGCAGTGGAAAATGAAATACTTGGCGTCTCACCACTCCGCTGCGGCTTGTCGTTGTCCTTAAAGCGTTCCTTCATGTAATCGTTTTGGATGCTATGTTATACCGTCAGCAGCTGATAAAGCCTCCGGATGGGCTCGTCATGTCTTCTGATTTGCTATATTGTACAGTATCGTTTCTTATTCGGGGAAGTATTTTAAATTCACGGACCACCATATGTCCGTCCCCCTTTGTTGGGCCTGGTTGATCTTTTCATTCAGACCGGGGCCCCCTGCGCTTTTCCTTAGGGCCTCCACGTGGCCCCTCCTATGTTTGTCTGGTGCAATGAGCCCCCCCCCCCAAGGCTCCATCACTGTGTTGTTTTAACCGGCCCTACAGGACAGCACTGTTCAGCCACCGCGCAGCTTCATGGGATGCCCGTTCTTCTAATTATGCTGGAGCCAGCTGTGTATTTAGGAGGCAGGGTGTCACAGATGTTTAATGATCAGCCTTCAGTGGTTCAACACAACAGGTGGGCCTATTGAAATCTGCCTGGTTTGAAATGAGAAACAAAGCTGCTGTCTTACCACAGATTGCCCGCAAAATAAGGAAAATGTATTTTAAATAAAGAAAATGGCTGTTGATTTGAATGAGATGTTTGCAGCCGTACTAAACCCCAAAGTGCATAGAATGTAGTGTTTAGTCTGATTATTTTAATCAATATTTGATTTGATGAGCGATGAAAGTTGGTGTTTGCGTCATTAGTGATGTGGGCTTGTTGTTCTACTAACCTTGAGATGTTACTGTATATTGCTTCTGGGTCTTTCAAGACCAAGATCCATGTTGTCATTGATCAAATTATTTCATCTAATGTCGTACTGTGATTCCTTTCAAATATTTTATTCAAAATATTAATATTTCAGTTTAATTACTTTTTTGAAGTCAGAAATGTACAGCTGAAATGGGCCACTGTTATGTAAAAGTAATGGAAAATGTTGCAGCTCATCATTTTATCTATTATGCATCATTAAAATGGATAGCAGGGGGCTTGCTATTATATAATGGTGATACTTGTTCTTTTAACAAAAGAGCGGTATGTTTACATTCACAAATCATTTCAAAGATACATCATTAGAGAACAACTCAATTAGTAAAATATCTGTGGAAACGTTAGCCGTGCCCCGCCGGCAAAACTGGTTGTCAAGAAATCCCTATGACGTAATTAAAACCAGTTTGGGATCACTGGAACCGTATTTACCCTCAGTACCACATTGAGAGTGTGGAAATAATTGGAGATAATTGGAAGCATGCAAGCATTTGCAGTATGGACCTTGGTTATCACACCCTATAATTAAATAGACCTGTGACCAAGAAGAATGAACTGGTAAGAAACCCCACAGCCCATGATGGAGGTGTTGGAATGGACGCCCTCTATCTGAACCCTAGCCTTACTGTGGGGCTCCCCTGTTGACCCCTCAAATTATACTTGGTGTCGGGGAACGGAGAGTCCTCTCAAAGATTGCAACTCTGGGAACAAGGCATGGTTACTGCTAACAAGAGCAGCGTGACTCCAAGGAGGAGGCGTACTGAACCTCAGAGAAACCGACATGGAATTCATCCCAACCTACTGCACACTGCACAACACTTTTTAACACAGGTTCTAAAATATGGCGAATTAGTTCAGAGTTGTACAATTATCTCATAACTACCAGACGTCCTCGTTAAGGGCAGCCATTGACTTAGTTTTGCTCTGTTTTTCAAGGCACCACAAGAACAAGGAATTGCTGGTTGTGAACTTGTGGCTTTGGGAATATGTTGTCTCATTCTTTTACATTGTTTCTGGTCCGTTGGTTGAGCAGCATGTTCGGCATTTTAATTGCATAGAAGCCCACATTAATAAAAAAAGCTATTTCTGTCAGACGGGCGCATAGGATCTCAAAAGGCTGGTTCTTTTTCCATGAATTCACAGGTTTTCCAACATCCCCACCAGAACTGAACACAATGTAGCAAGGTCAGTGTGCCTTGAAAAATGGAATACTTTTGATTTGTATGTAGAATAAAGTATCATATAGCAAATAGAATTCGAGCATATTTCACCGGCATGACAGGAAATAAAATGCATTGTCAGTTATTCTAATTGGACTTGTTGCTTTGATATATAACGCCTAAGAGACATACGCACGACGCTGTCTGGGTGTAGGGTGTACAGTTTTTAGAACAGTTTTTTTGGTGGTATACAACACCAAAATGTGACACCCTCCATAAAAATCTGCATAGGGTCCTCAAAACTCAAGAGACTCCACAGCATTCTGTGTTGCTACGGTGAATCTTTGACATTTATCTAGGCACCGAGCTACATATCAGAGGTTAAATGATATGCGGATGACAAAATTACTCATTCAAAATAATATTTCATAAATGAAATTCAATCTTGGATAGCGATTAGCCTGTGAGTCAGTGTTGTTACCACAGCTTCACAAGCTAAATCAGTTGTCAAACATTGCATGTGAAGATACAGATCACATGTTTTTTATGTTTTTCTGTTGCCATTTATTTTAATATATCCATGAAAATTAGATTGATCCTTGTATTTGCTCTGAAAAAGTAGTTTTTTGGACCACTGGTCAATTTAAGATGGGAGATCCCAGTTCTTTTAAAGTTCAGATATGCTGAAACCGGGGCGTATTTCATTTTATCTTCTGTACAAAACCAAATGTTAGACTCAAAACAAGGGGAAATAATGTCTAGACACTAGATAGATGATGTATAATTGCCTGACTGGGCTGTAGATGTGCATTGCTAATTATAATTAAACAATGGATTTATGGCATCATGGCATTTTAAGGAAACGATACAATAGATTAAAATTGTTTGATAACCTTTATAGTGTGAAAAAAACTATTAGCGTCCAGAAGCCTTATACACCTACGGCTGGAGTGTTTCAGCCAATCAACATCCAGCCTTTTGGAACTACCAATGTGTGGTCAGGAGAAACTCCTGGAGTTCATATTCCGTTTGGTCCTGACCAAAACATGGATTACACCAGAGAACAAAGTGACTCCAGCTGCTCCATAGTCTGAGAGCATCTGGTCATTCTTCTTTAATCTATTTCATCATCCATGAAAGGAGTTATAATCAAGAGTTTGTCTTGTGATTCAATATGATATAAACAGTAAGAGCCAAGATGGAGTTTTATAATGAAGCAATATCGCACAAGGGGTCTGGTATTTGGCCAATTTATCACAAATTAGAGCTGTTTTAGGCACATTACATTGCTGTGGCAATTCACCACAAATCAGCAAAGTGAAATTTTGCTATTACAAACTAGTAACCGAATCCATTAGAACAGTGAAAATGTGTACTGTCATCTGTAGCATTCGGTTTTGGATATCTTGACTTTCACCGAGTTAGCGTTCCAGATTCCCTCCAGTTTACAATGTCCAATACTGTCACATACCAAACAATATCCTTTCACCACAAAACATTTCTAAAATCCGCGAATAAAGCAACCGACCAGCCAGGTTTCGGAAAAGAGTGTGTTCTGTTTTCATACAGTATGCTGAACTAATCCCATTTCCTGTTGAGGATGACGGCCCCATGAATCAGTGGCTGTTAATGGAGCATTGGTAATTCCAGTCACAGTGAGGGCTTTGGGTCCCGAGGGGACTCGGCAGATCCATTATTCATGGTTCAACCTGTGCTTGTAGAGAACACTGACACCTGATCTGCCCAAATCAAACAGGGGTCAGGGAGAGTGAAGCACCCGCGGGAAGCTCAGGTCCAGGTCCATCCATTGGCGTGCCAAGGGTGGAGGGGTGAGTTATGATGTGAGGTAGCATCTCGCCTTACTCCGCTACCTTTCACTGGAAGTTGTCGTAACGATGATTCTTCATCTTCTCCCATTTTCCTTCCCTGCTATCGACCAGCCACAGTAATGATACTGACTGCAATATTGCCGCGGTGGAAGTTGCCAGTAGGATGCTTTTATTGGTTCCTTTTCATTTGGATTGGCCTTAGAAAGCGTGTTTAGAGCCTTTTTAGACCGTCGTTCTGAAATGCATTTTCTTGGATAATGGGGTATTGACAATGCAATGGAAATGGCAACGGAATTTCAAATGGGTGTTTGAGAAATGTGTGTGATCATTCTCTTCAGCCCATTTAGGGTATTTAGGCAAGAGTGAATGACTGTGATTAGACATCAATGCAGCTTTGCAGTCAGTAGCCCGTGATCAGAGCGAGGGGATTTTGTGGTTTAATGGCTTAATGCAAAATGTAGTTATCTGGCTAGAGCACATCCAGTTAGAGTTAGTGTTGTCTACTGCAGGACTTTGCAGGAGGGGCATATTCAGTCGATCACATCTCAGATCAAGATTCTGATTATTTTGAAAGGTGAAGGTTGACTTTTTAGATTATACAGAGTTGGCAATATTTTCAACAATGTCAGGTCTGCATATTATCCAGACCTCAGATTAAAATGTGTATCAGCAGCCACAGGAATTTCGTACATTAATCCAAAAGGCTTGATTGGTTAAAGGACTCTTTTAAGAGTATCAGTTGTTTGAGTAACGGTTGTCTCATCAACCGCTGAATTGAAACATTTCAACAGGGACCTTGCACTATAATGGAAGGCAATGGCACACAATATATTCCTTTCAGAAAAGGCTGAAACAACGAGCTGAATATTTACTCTAAACTCCAAAATGATTGCCAACCTAGATAAAGATGAGTAAAAAAGGCTAAATATAATATACGGAGCCGGTGATGATAATAAAGAATAATATTTTATGTTTCATCATATAATTAATTATACATTTTTTCTTCATACTAATATGCCCACATGTTTTTACCTCTTGAAGAGCTGGATGTCAAAGATATTGGCACCTCTAAAACCCTGTTAATTCTGCATTAACATTTTACCCTTTTAAGGACATAGCAGTCTTAATGATCTACTGTGGTCTTCCATGATTACAATTTCACTATGTTATAAAAATAGCGTATGTTAATATAATTTTTAATCTACAGTATTACCATAAGGAAAGGCCCCAAACTAACAATTGGAAAAAAAAACGACTGGTGATTTACCTATATGTAGCAAACACAAAATGTAAAAACATATATAATTGACTTACTACCATTAGGTCAATCATTCAGAACCTGTAGACCAGTTGGAAATTAATTTCTCAATCTATCCGATAGAGGATTCAAGAGTGTCATGGGTCTTCTAACCAAAGACGATAACCTTCTGACTTGGAATGGTGATGGATTGTTGGAGGCCTGTAGATATGGGATGAGAATTAGAGGTTACATTTCTTTGGACCTTTTCCCCTAAACGTTTTTGACAACATTTCATATTATTTCTCAGCCTATACCCATTTCAGAGTCCTTCATTCTAACCCTCGCAAAAGTGGCCATCGTGCCAATTATTGAGAGGTGACTCGCCACTAAAAAGATAATTTCCCACACTTCCATCCACTCTGTCACCTCAAACACTTACCACTGTGACCTTTTCACTCTAGTCAACTGGCCTCCACTCCGGGAGCTAGCTAACACTGGTCACTCTTAAAACCAGCACTTCCTTTGGCACGTCTCTTTCAATACTCCAACGCCAATGACAGGAAAGAATTGCAAAAGACTTAAAAACTTTGACCAAGTGGTCGAAGTGTCTTGCATTAGAACGACTTCATTGTGACCAGGTGTTTGAAACCTGGTTGTGGCATATCAACACAGGGCGGTGTCGTTGACTCATGTCAGACTGGGCTGCCTTGTGTGGTTGTGCTTTAGTAGGTTGGGCCAGGAAATGTGTTCACCTTCAGCACGCATTTGGCCAAGCGGTAGATGAGTGAGCAGCATGATAGTTGTCATTAAGAATTGGTTGTCACTTGACTTCCCTGGGTGAATATCGCTGAAAGTAAAAGGTTCTGGTCTGCACAAACTGTTAGACCAAGTTCAGGTATGGACACTTATGTGCCATTTGATAGCTGAAATGGTGCGTGCTAAATCAGTAGTCGTTGGTACTCATCGTTACTATTCAACAGCAGAAATGACAAGGCTCCATTCATTTCCATGAAAGTGGCCTTTTAGCTACGCCAAGAGACAACTGCTAAAAATGGGCTCAAAATCAAAAAGTGCTTTCATGGAATGGCATTGAGTAGTAAAATCCCTAAACATCGTGTTATGAACAAGCAACAGTACGTTAAATGGTACTGTATCTCTTAATAAGGCACATTTGTGTATGCCACGTTTAAACTAGATAAAGACGTCCTTTTAATAAGATTCCTGGGGGAAATTCACTATACAGATGGGTTACACTTGTAAAACCCCCCAAAAAACAATTTATATACCGTACGAAGGCCTGTCACCTTTAAATTAATTTTCTTTTCCGTGTCACTGGGCTGGAAACTCTGCAGTACCCTGTAGATAGATCTTCCTGGGCAGCACAAGTCATAACTGTGTTGTCTGCGCATTTAACACGTTGCCCTGTCATTATTATTTGGGGCAACATTATTATCTAGGATAGGAATAGCAGGGATAACCCAGAAGTCATTTTCTAAAGCAAAGAATTCCCCTTCACAATCATCCATTTAGACAATCAAATGTTTACCTCTTAACTCCTCGTTTCCCCCCTGAGGGGGTCGGTCTCTGTTCATGTTTCGTCTCATATCTCTCATGGAGTGAATATGGGTTCTTTGATCACTGGGTATTGTTCCTGTACTCTCCAGATGGTTTCATTAGTTTAATTTCCCCATACGTTGGGCTAAAATCTGCAGTCAATATATCTAGCATGGCACTGCAGGCTACAGCTTGAGTGTCAGGGTGGTTTTGTGTGTTTTTGAATCCCTGCTGTGCATCCTATGTCACGGAAGTTGCTCTCTTGGTGTTACACTAACTGTGTTTTAAGTGAGTGACCTTCGATGAAAACACTTGAGGGAATTTGTCATTAGGTTCGCCATCAGAGTTGTTATCGGTCTTAGTGCCGAAAAGCGTTCATGGAGAGGTTGGTGTTTTTCTCCACTTTTTGTTCTTTGACATGTCAAAACTTTTAAAATTGTCTTTTGTCTATCAGATTTTTGCGTGAACTCTTTGCATACTCACACGGATTGGAGGGAGACCCTGGAGATACTCAGCACACTCAAAGTATCAGTGTATTCATACATAATGGATCACGGAAATTCTAGACATCGTTTCCACAAGCTGCAAGTCTTTGAACACAATCGTTGTTTATTCTGAAAGTAGTACACCCGATTTTACACGGTCTGCAGTGTTATCAAGAGGCCAAACAGAGAAAACAATAATATCTTGTTGGCAGCCAGCGTAAGAAAATTGCCTTAATGAACTTAAATTCCTTAAATTTGCCATCCTGACCGGTGCATTCTCAGCTACAGGACAATACTGGGTTTAACAAATCGGCTGTTTATAATAAAAATGATTGCGTTCTGAAGGATTTAGTTGTTATGATGGGTCAGAGATTGACCACAGATAGCAGTAAAGGCAAGCGGGGGGTGGGGGAGTGGATTGACCGACCCCAGCCATGATGCTGAGTGATCCTCACTCATAGACCGGCCTCCCCTCCTCCCATCCCTTGTGTCCCTCCCCTCCTCCCATCCATCGCCCAGCCCCAGTTTCATGTGTTTGACAAGCCGCCGAGCAAGAAATGGCATTAATTGCTACTCAAAGAGAAGAGCTATCTCGTTGGGAGAAAATTACGCATCTTCAGACCCGTGAGGCAACAGCAGGCAGGCGTGACAGAACGCTGTTACAGACATTACCCTCCAAATGTCGTATTGGCCGCGACTAAAGAGGCTAGAGAGGCCCTAGCCTGGACGGGGAAAAGAAGCGCGGGGCTACACCGCGGATCAGCTGGTGTTGGCCTCGGCTTCGGCGACAAGGCATCGACAAAGGCCTAATCAGCAAATGACACGATGATCCAGCTTACTGTGGCAGTCTGACAATAAGTCTGTGTTCCAGTCACTCCTACACAACACCGGGGCCACATCCTTCTGCTGCATGCATCTACGCGTGTGTGTGTGTGTGTGTGTGCGTGTGTGAGCACGCTTAATTAACATTCAGCCCTAGGGTCTACATAATGCTGATGCTTCTCGCCGGATTCTCTTACGGTTCCTAAGAAACAAACTGGTGTGGATTAGATTGTGGGTAATTTACGCCGGTTGTTTCCTGACTGGGATGTCTTGGTGACAGTTGTTTCCTGACTGGGATGTCTTGGTTACAACTGAAGTTACTTCCACTTAGGGAAATAACGACAATCAAGGGCTTTTTTTTACCTTCATGTTGTCCTGGAGATGTTCAAATGTTCAACTCTGCAAAGCAGAGAAAAATATGGAGTTGGTTACGGGGTCTTGTGGGACATTTTTAATTGAAAAATATTGTCCTAGTGTATGTGGCTAATCTTTGCCTGAAGCCTAATGCTTTGGGAGATATTTGTTGAATAACAGGGCCCCTATGCTGTGCCTTCCCTCTAATTAGACAGCAGACCTTTAGTTCCCATTAGCTCCCATCAGTGATTCAAATCGATGCTCTCCAAGAAATTGTCTTTTTAAACTACAACTCTGCCTGGTCTCAGAAATATTTAGCTACAGCCCAACTGGTGCCTGTGACCAGGGATGAAACACTGTATGACACGCAGAGAGACGCATGCTGTTGTTTGTTATTGGGTGTCTGTTTTGTCCCCTGAGAAGTTCCTCTGAAGTCATCATTTTTCAGAGAAGTTACGCCTGTCAAAAGGCCGACCGCTTGCTCCGTTCACGTTGGACAATCCGGACATTGCGGCTGATGGCGGTCCACCGTCTGATTCGGTGAACTCGGTGACCTTATCCCGTTGTTTCCGTCGGCGGTGTTCAAACTCGGTCAGTGTTCAAACAAGATTTTGTAGTATAAGAAGAGCACCAAGATGTGCCATGAGATGTTGTTTCTCCATGGGATGCTAGTGAAACTGAGTGGGTGGAACTCAGTAAAGGAAGTGTGCAAAGCCAAACACCATCTAGCATGATCCTGTTGGATAGGATGCTTTTGATAGGGAACGTCCGTTCTGTGAAGTTTTTAGCACGCTTTTGATAGGGAACGTCCGTTCTGTGAAGTGTTTAGCACGCTTTTGATAGGGAACGTC
>JACXGJ010000228.1:42380-88449 GCA_016801105.1 Esox niger | reverse complement strand
CTAATGAGATCTAGCGTTTCGTTAATGAAAGCGATCATCATAACGTTGTCCCAGGTCCATCTCGCTCCCATAAGCTTCCACTGCTATGTGACGGTGCTTGTTCTCCAACTGTATGGAGTGGAAGTGTCAGCCTGGCGCTTCAGATTCATGATGGGCTATCTGAGTCCATCTGTTGTTCAGTGTTATATCGATGGAAAAACTCTTTACATCCTCACCTCCCAGCTTCCTTAATCGAGTTCACACCAACGTGACCGTGGATTTCATCATCGTGTCATCTTAGTGAATCCACCACGCCCTCGCGCCCGAGTTGTAATTAAACGTTCCTGTAATTACAGAGAGACGAACTGATGGCACCGGAAAGTGCCGTCACGAATGATTCCGCGAAAAGAGGTCGACAGAGGTCTCTGATATAGTTCCTCTGGGTTCGCCAGATAAGGAACATGCCGTTTTCAGCTCCTTATTGAATATTTGAGTGTTCATCTCTGTAAATAACCAGGAGCTGACCACGTGTGGCTGCCGTGGAATAGCTGCAGACAGATTGTCTTTAATGAATGCACGGCCGTGGTTCTGCCCGGTTAATTATTCAGGAATGACTGGCGGTGCTATCTACATCACACAGGGTCTAAAGGAGAGTTCAAGCTACTTAAATGATACCAGTACCATCACCACTTTCACACTTTATTGTCTTTTTGTTGGCTTCTTTCTGGAGCCTTCACATTGTGTGTATGTTTGTGCGTGTGTGTGTGTGTGTTCAGTGTGTGTTTTCCATCAGCAACAGTATTTGTGCATTTAAATAGAGAGATTGTGTGCGGGGGAGGCTGCAATTGTGAAAAGGGAGGCTGATTTTGGGTGACTTTGGGTGAGTGTCGACAGCTGCCGAACGAAGGTGCCACCTGGGCTTCAGACCATGACTGCTCCGGAAATAGCACCCTATTCACTATTATGTTCAGTACTGTTGGCCTATACAGATCTGGTCCCACGGAATGCACTAAACAGTGAATAGGCTGCCATTTGGGACGTGCAATGTGATCTGACAGTTGAAAATGGCACCTAGCCAGGTTAAAGGGGAGATCTCGCAGCCAAAGCAGGTCACCTCCCAGGAGAAATGAACACATTTCGGAGTGATGTTTCTGCTCTTCCGACAAAACTCAGGTTTATGAGCAGTGAGTTTTTTCAACTGAAATTCAAGTAAATTGTGTTAGATATTTTGACTGACAGTTCATTTGAACCATACTTGTGAACAGTCATATATTGCCAAAGGATCTTTTTTTGTTCTTTTTTGTGTGAAAAAGGAGCATCTGGGGCTGACCTTTTTCTTCCCTCAAATACATTTTAAAGCATTCGTTTTTCTTTAGTCGGTGCATGTTATGTGTCTGTGTAAACCATTTCTTTGAATTTGTATTTATCCCGTTTTGGGGCACAGAGGCTTACTTTAACAGCTACAGTAAAAGGCTTACATGACAAAAGGTCAGTTTGGCAATGTTCTGTTTCAGGGCTCCTTGTTCATATGCAGAGGGGAAGGAGTGTTAGATCACCCTCAAGAAAGGGTAAAATATGTTCCCGATCATAAAAAAATTACAACACTGCAACTTTGGATATGAATAAATCACATACGGAAAAGGCTGGCAGTAGTCGTTTCATTCAGTATCATAGCACGCCTTGTAGTCTAGCGCTTGTTGCTAATCTGAAAGACTTCGATTTTGTTGTTAGCCATGGAAGCTCCCCTGACTTTCCTGCTGAAGGGGCACCTTAGAACAACAGAGCGTGTAAATCAGATGCGGTGCAATATCCCCCCGCGTGGCAGCCAGATTTTACATTTCGCTAACAAAGGGGCCTGGCTAAATGGGTCTTGTCCAGTCAACATCTTTGGTCCCTTGTTTTATAGATCCTGTCTCCTCTAATGGCCGAGGCTTGGTAGAACATGTTGCTTTGTTGGACGCGATCGAACTGGCAAGAGAACTCTACAGGCAGAATGTATGTCATCCCCGTGCTGTGCCTCGCTCGGCTTTTCCAACCACAATGGGCCCGTTGTCTTCGGTCGATAATGAAACTTAGAGACTTGGGTCGTTGTTCTCCTCGAGCAGGAAGTAACGATACATTTCAATGTCGCTGAGATTGTTAGACACAGAACGCATAAGGCATGTAGAATACGATGGGAACACAGCAGGTGCTCTCCGGCTCTTACTCTCTTCCTTTAAAGAATAAAGAATCTGCCTCTTCTTTTTGGTCATGGCTAGGAGAGCATGTTGCGTTCTGCTTTCTGGCTGGTGTGATTTGCATATTGAATGTGAATCAGGCAAGCACATTTTCATATTGACTTTGTCTTACAGACATTTGTGTTAATTTAAAAAAAGAGAACTAAAGCACTCATACCTCAGCAGTTGTGTTAATGTGGAAGTGTAGTAGTGTTTCAGTTGCTGTGTTGGTTGCTCTGTCGGTTGCTTTGTCGGTTGCTGTGTCGGTTGCCGTGTCTGTTGTTGTGTCTGTTGTTGTGTCAGTTGTTGTCAGTTGTTGTGTCTGTGACGTGTGCTTTCCTGAAGTGTTTTCAAAAAGGGTTTTCACTACCTTCTAATAATTAACTGATTTCGTCTTGTTGCCTTATGCGATACTAAGCAACACTTACCTTTCTTAACCAGCATATTTATGTTTCATACACACATGAAACATTCAAACACAACCAAAACACATTTCACAGCTCTTGCTGTGGTTTATCTGCTTCCACCTATTCTTTATGAGTTCTCTTGACTTATAAATGCCAATGTAATTTCCTAATTCCTAGGTCCCTATCTCTGCGCAGCCCGGTCTCAGCTCCTTCCTTTCAGTGCTGCTGTGATTCTGTCTCTCTTTTTAAAGTCACTCACCCCTTTTAAAGGCAAAACAGAGAGCAGCCTAAAAGGTTTTGCTTATCAGGTCAATGGGAGGAATACAGCAGGGCCTCATACTGGAGGGAGGCAGAAGTGGAGAGAAAAATGAGGTAAAGCCATATTAGGTTCGACTGGGTTTTCGCAGATAAACTTTGTGGTAGTGAAAGGTTTATTATGTTGACGAACAAGTGCCAGTCTGTCACCGACAGGAAGGGGTTACTCCGAGTGTCTAAGTACTCAAACAACCTTAACTTAAGGTCAGACTGAGTGACAGTGATTCAGATGTGAGAAACACACTACATTGGAACCTACGCCAGGCCAACTGGCAGTTATTTTCAGACACCTCTAACAGGAGGTGTGGAAAGTTATATGAATGACAGAGCCTATTTAGTCAAGCCCACAGAAATGTTTCAAATACCTGCCCTTTGTTGGGGTCCACAAATTTCTTACGACAAACAAAATCGGTTAAACAATATGATGTGTTTTGTGGCCCCTCTCTTCAATTTTGATATCAAGCAAGAAAGTTTGCCGTTAAGAATCTGAGGAAAGTTAAACCTGAGTGTTAGGAGCTGTGGACCTGTCGGCCGTGTGTGTTTTGCTGAGGGACTTATTCAGATTGACCAATGGACCGTTTCCAAAAGTACAGCAGTGCCTCTTTTCACTTCAGGCCCGCTGGGTCACTGGCCAAATAAGAAATCAATAACATTGATAGAGGAGCATTACGACGGGCAAACAGGTTTTTATGGTGCCATATCTGGCATTTTTCTATTCCGTAGTTTCTCTCACGCAATCATTCTAGAAGCCCGTCTCAGACACATGGCTGACTTTCATTGAGAAACAATTGCTGATTGTCTAAGGATTTTAATCCTGCCATCTTCGAATCATAGTTATAATCATTTTGTTCTCATTTAGTTCTCTCACCTTGTTCTCAGTTGCCTATCTGCCCCAGGGAGGGGAATATTGCAATAATAGAGGTTCAGGCTCTTTTCTGGATATAGCGCCACTTTTATTTGACTTGTTTCCCAAAACACGTGGAACATTGTCACAAAAGCAGTGAATATTTGCATATGTTGGCCTTTTCACATAGAAAGGTTATCAGCTCATTTGATAGTTTTTGTGTTTAACTCAAAACCTGCAACACCTTGTTTGGCTTGTGGAATTTCTGAGTCTAAAACCCCAGCAACACATTAACTGTGTTCATTCTCTCTGTATTTTATATTTGATAAAACCCATCGATAAGACACTAGCGTGTGCAGGCTGTGGTTCCAAATGCGAAATTGTGTTGTATCTAGATCGTAGGGTGTGTGGGAGTCACCCAGCATTTTTCAACAGCGATTCCTAAGACAGGAAGTAGCAAGAATGCGCAAATATTGCCGCAGGTTTTGTTGCACAGACTCCGATGTGCAGCTGTGCCGACACAGTTCCCTGTCCACAGGAGCACAAGTAATGAACAGATTTAAAGCCCTCTGTCTCCTACTGGACAGGATGCTCTCTGAGATTCTCTCGAAGATTCCCCCTTAATAGAAGGGAGAACTCAGAGGGCCCTTTTGAAAAACAGTCAGTGTGTACAGGGCAAATTGTGCAGTAGGAAGGGGATTAGCAGTCGTTCAGTCTCCTTCGGATAACTGTTGACCTTAAAAGCAGGGTGTATTGCTAAATACTCTGTAATGCACCCGGATCATCAGATTATACCGAGCTAAGGCTCCGCAGACAACGACGCAATAATATATGCCACCATGTTGAACGAACACAATGTGGTAATACGGTAGATTACAAATTTGAATCATTTTTGTGACACAATTTAATAGGAAGGTAATTTTGATATTCTTACATTTGACATCTTGTAAAGGAAATTTTGTTCATTTTTGGAGTCTGGATATGATTGACTTTTTTAAACACCGTCAATCAAGTGAATAATCAGGGGCAGAGAAAAAGCCACAAAAGAATAACTTGCTTTATGTGCTGGTGTAGTCTCTGTGAAAATGTCTTGTCCTTCTGGATTCATCGAAGTGACTTTAAACACATTGAAATTAAGATGCTTAAATTCTGTGGTGGAAAGAAATTGTCAAATTATGCATGCAATTTTCGAAGGATTTTCTTTGCTGCTTTTCCATGAGAAAGCCTAAACCAACATTCTAAGTGTTCTGACACTAATAGGTTTGTAAAGGCATGCCGGCGCTCTCAAGAAGCCATTTTGTCTTATCATGACAGCAGCTGAGCTGAATGTACGTTTTCTGCTCTCTTGATGCAAGGTTCATTTGGTGGGTTTAAATGAATGTGGCACCCAGTTCCACACTGTGATTTGGATCTGTACACTATTGCATCTATACCTAATTTGCACAACTTTTTATCTTAAAAAAAAAAAAAATATCAAATTTTGCATTCCCAATGTATCATTTAATATCATTAAACAACATGTGTTTGGTTTTTGGTTGTAATGGTACTTACAGAGATTAGGGTGCAGTTGCAAAATCATGTGGTCCATTTGTGATCATACTGCAAAATAACCACTAATACAATTCAAGGGGTTCTACAAAAATGTTAGTTTACTTATTATTTTCATGTGAAACTACGTGAGGAGCCGCATGCTGGCCTCTTCTTCATCCACTGGCCTTTGCCTTTTTCAGTTTTCAGTTTGTTTGGGAACTCATTGGTGTAACATTCCGGAAAACTCTGTCCACACCACGCAGTGGAAATAGTCTTTCATTTGGATACGCTGAAACATTTCGTTGGAGTTTTTTTGGCGCATACTTGATTATGTTTGCTGTAAGCACACTTGGGCTGGACACCACTGCGTGTACAACACAGAAATAAAATCAATCAGTAGAACTACCATGCACATTGTTGTCCCGGCATCTAGCTCCATTCATAACTTTCCTGTTATTTGTCCAAACCCTTCATATTCTACTAACCAAAGGGATGCAGAATGGTAAATAAAACAACAATGACGGCAAAGACAGCACCACAATGCTTTGCGGTTTTACCATTTGGATAATTGTGCTCTTTGATAAATTTCCTATAATAATAATAATAATAATAGATATAATTGAAAACATTTATTTATTTACCTTACCTTTTACTACTCAGCTGCTCTAACTGTTCGTCTCTCTGTCATAATATGCAGTATTACGTCTAAAAACTGCAAGCCCACTCTTCCTACTGATTTTTTTATACATTCAATGGACAGTGAGTTATTTCCTTCATGACATTACCAAGTTACGTATTCTTCACACATGCTGCATATATTTTCGACTTTAGGATGATGAATGAACGCAGAGTGCGCCAGACACAGGACAATGGAAGAAGATGCATATTAGGTGGTTGCCATGCAGAAGACAAACTTCCAAATGTTCTGATGAGCCACCAGGTGACTCATGGACTGTTAACACAACGTGTCCAGTTATTTTAGCCCTCTGACATTTGTCCTTATATGAAGACGTTGTTGACTTTTAACCTTTAAATTGCATTCGTCCCTTTGTAATTTCTCATCTTTTTTAGTAAAGAAATCTGGTTAGGTAAATGTACAGGCTTAATGGCGAAAGAGCATGTCAGTCATCTATCCAAAGCCGAACGTCAGTTATTTGTGTAGCACATGGAGTGACCTACTCTGGGACGTTAAGAATCACAGTGAGCGATCTCATCATGTTTTGATTGGTCATGATTATTGTGTCAAATCGTTTTTTTTAAGAGGTTTATTGAGGGGAAATGTTTGACTTAATTTTTTTCTCTTCTTTTTTTGGTCATTTTGAAGCATAATTTGACCTAACTACATGTCCACATAATTGGGACAATTTCTCCTAAATTGTGCCGAATTGTTCGATATATTTTCGAATCTTGTATAAATAATTGTTGTGACATAGCGTGTCAGCTTGAATGTACAGGTTCAGGAAAATGCATGATCAGTGAGAGTTCAATGAGATTTGTTTTTTTGGCTTAACATCATTGCTTGCTGCATAAGAGGTAAATGGAAAAATTGACATGCAAGAACATCTCTCTTGGTACAAAACAAAGTTGGTGTCATCGGGTCTTTTGAAAGAGTCTGTAAAACCATAGATCCAGGGTACTCAACCGGGCGACGAATTAGTATCTTTACAATTCTGAAAGAACATTTAATTTTAATGCGTTCCACTACAAACTGTCATTAGCAAGTCCCACAAATATAACAGAGAAGAAAAAATAAATCCTGGGATATTTTAACTAATATACATTTTGTAATTGGGAATAAATATCACAACATTTGTGAGAGGAAAATCTTAAAGGGGTTTTCGTTTACCATGTTTTCCACTCAGTTTTAGCATTAAAGAATCATTCAGAAAGTAGTATTTGGCTTTCTAGTTGTGTTCATGAGCCATATTCCGCAGTCCACGCCTAATAAATGTATCAAAACGTCGTCAAAACAAACTGCACAACCATTTCATGTCTTTGAGGTCTGCAAAGGCATGTCAGTGCAAAAACACTTCTCTATTTCTAATATAACTACTATAAATGTGTGTCACTCAAACTGTTTACTTGCCTCGGAACACATTTCTAAATCTGTGCACTGCTAGTCAATCAATCAGTCAAATATAAGTTTTAAAGCCCTTTTTACATCAACAGTTGTCACAAAGACCTTTTACAGATACGGCAAGCAACAAAGGAGTTGATGTCCAGCCATGTTCACCTCCCAAAATTCCACCGAGCTTGGTTCTTAAGGTGAATACCGTGTTGAAGCCACTTTCTGGTTCCACACTGTTTAATGTGTATTTCGGTATGTGTGGCCTGCAGCCTGTGTAGACAAGCAGGGTATGACATAACTACACAATTTTGTTACTGAACAACACTGAACGTACCGCGGCTGCAGTAGCTTTTTTCATAGCAATGGTTCTAGTACTTTTTCAAAGCAATGGTTCTAGTACTTTTTTCAAAGCAATGGTTCTAGTACTTTCTTCAAAAGACCCCCCTTAAGATGTCCAGCTGTAAAATTGTGTATGGAGACAGTTTCGAATACATTCAGCAGTGAGTCCATCCACTGTGCTATATGGCCAATGGACGAAGCAAGACAGCAAAATAAATCTCTGAGATCGCTGCCCGCAAAACCTGTCTGGACAATGGTTCAATACTAAAAGTATGATAAAAAATTAAAACAAGCTTAAATATGTTAAAAATATCCATTGAAAATGTTTACCAACCTTTGTTTTGTCAAGTAAAATGACATTTTTGTGCAATTGAAGGTTGTTGTATGGGAGCGAAGACGAATCTTGGAAATCCAGAAAGAACTGGGTTGCTCGGGATACGTCAGACATTACCCTCATTGTAGTGAAGGTTGGATGGATCATACCGCAGACCGTCATTTGTCTTTTATGAAATGCTTTTAGGCTGCAGACCAATCAATAGGTTACCTATTCTCAGTTATTGATGTGGTTTAGACTAATGCTCTGTGCTTTATGCAGAATAGCTATATCCCCAGCAGAAGGACATTATTGCTGTGTAGATTAAGCTGTAGCACATACTGACAGTATTGAGGGCTCTTACAGAGTATGTGCTCACAGGTAGACAGACACATCTTTACATTCCAGTCATTTAGCCGATGCTCTTATCCAAAGTGGCTAACTGCTGGTGAATTCAACACACGATGGTTAGTTGGGAGAACCACACAATCCAGTCATTTTAAACACAACTTGCTAAGTAGCAATTAACGTCAGCGCTGGAAAAATACTGAAAACCCAGAGAGATGGGATAATATAAACTCCTGAATCACATACAACAATAATATGTTGTCGTATTCTTTCCTTCCTCTGGCTTCCTTAGCATGCTAATGTGAAGCATTATTCTGTCTGTATGAGACAAGCCATGTCGCGCTACCCATGTTTTATTTCTGTGTTCTCGTCCTGTTGAGAGCTCTGCATGCTATTTGAAAAGGCAAGGGAATTTGTTTTCTTTCTCTTTCCAGCTCTCTTTCTTGTGGTAAATAATGCTTTTTCATCCATCATTTCCATTCATCTATGTGTTGAAAGCATTTTATGAAAATCAGGAGATGTTTGAAGTTGGAAACTTTCAAATCTCTTGGCCTTTGCGTCAGCTTCTGCCTTTCTCTTTGATATCTGTAGTTCATACTCAGCTAATTTAATTTGCAGGATTTTTTAAAACTTCAAACCTTGAGTTCATCATAAATGATATTGATATTACTGAATGTATATCTGATTGTTTGGTGCCTTCTGCCAGTATCTGGCAATGCCTTGGGTGACTCCATTAAATGTTCTCACACAGTGCAGTACATGCAAGCATGTGGAATGAAAGCCTTGATTGACTGAGATATGTCATTTCTTTTCTAAACTGTTTGAAGCGATACATTCACTTGAGATATGGGTGTGTTTGGTCTCCAAGCATTGCTTAGACACTTGTGAGACGGCTTGACTCCGAGTCTCGCCCTCAAATAACCTACAGTAGATGCATTTTCAGATTGCTCTTTAATTGCTCTCCAAATCTAAAACCCTCAATTCGTCAACAAAAAACGCAGTCTGTCAGAGTTGTTGTGTCTGTCTTCCAACAGAACACGTTAAGGGTCCATAACTACAGTATGCACATTGAACCTGCGCTTTCAATCAGTCATGTAACATCTTCCAAGTTAATTATAGAAAACATTCAACAACACCAGCACGCCAGTTAAATCCATCGTATGGTCACAGGGTGACTCTAGCTACATAATAGATTAGCTCCCACTGGGCTCAAATCAGATTAACTTCCAACCGTTGTTCAGCACATCCGCATCTCTTTCTCTTTCATTCCCTCTCGCTTTTTTGTGCTCTCTCTCTCGCCCTCTCTTATTGGACAGTCACAGTTCAATCCCTAACACCTCGCCTTGGCACGGTCCCTTCAGTAGATCTGTACACAATGTGGTGGGATCCCAGATCCTTTGGGAATAGACCACGAGCAGATCAGAAGTGGCTATACCTAACTCTGTCTTTCTGAGAAGCCTCCACCAGTGCTACACAATTGTTGTGTCGCACACCAGAAGGAGGTTTCATTTTTTTGTTTCAAATATAGACAAATAAGTATAGAAAACTTCTTTGTGTCTCACACAAACAGATGTTATTTCCACTGTAGGTAAATATATTCAACTTAACTATGTAATAATCTTTTGCTAAATCAGATTTGCCGTTTATGTTTTACGGTATGCCGACTTTACTATGAACAATTTAAGATGTAAGACTTCGGGTGATGCAGTGACCATTTACACCTGTGAGACAACAGAATAATTCCACTGAAGAAAACGATGATGAGGACGAAGCGGAGGAAGAGGAAGAACATGATAAAGAAGCATGTGCCTTTATAGCCCCTCTTTCTTCACTTCAGTGCCAGCTTGGGGAGGAGGCTTTAAGCCTGGGAGAAAAGTGAGGAGAAGACAGAGAGGAGAAGACAGAGAGGAGAAGACAGAGAGGAGAAAACAGGGAGAGGAGTCAGAGAGAGGAGAAAACAGGGAGAGGAGTCAGAGAGAGGAGAAAACAGGGAGAGGAGTCAGAGAGAGGAGAAAACAGGGAGAGGAGTCAGAGAGAGGAGAAAACAGGGAGAGGAGTCAGAGAGAGGAGAAAACAGGGAGAGGAGTCAGAGAGAGGAGAAAACACGGAGAGGAGTCAGAGAGAGGAGAAGACAGAGAGAGCCGTGTGGAGAGAGGGGCTAATGAAATCCTAGGCCAGGGGAATTGTGGGTGTCAGGCCGGATGCATTTATCCAACTCTGCAGATGGTTTGTAAACCAACACCTTAGAAAGACAAATTGAAGTGGCTGGCTGCTGTTCCTCAGTGGTCCGTCTAATGGCTGAGATACAAAGGGCTTCGCCAGGGACTTCAGGAGAGGTTGGGACACTGGGTCAAATCATTTGGGTACAGTCACCAGCCATGTAGCTACTTACAGCAAGAGATTAGTTGATTAGATGTGCCATTATCTACCTTTGTCCGACGTTGTCCCCTAAAGCTGCCAGACATGGAGCAGCGTCGTCGTTTTGAGAGCCTGGCCCCACCGTTCCATGGCTCACTTTCAAGAGACAAAATAAAAGTAAATGCAACTTTTAAAATTTTTCTCAGTTGTTTGAACACCTTTGCCCAAGTAGGATTTGTTTCTTCAAAACGTTTAAGACACATGTCCAGACTAGAAAGAACGAATTAAAAAGGAAACTTCACATTTTACAGTGTCATAGCCTGGGCAGTTTTCTTTTCCCTTAAATAATTGTCATACAAATTGACAATGCCAAATATCACTGAAGAGCATAAATACCCAGAAACAATATTCTTTTTTTTACCGTGATCTATTTTGTCTTTTACAAATACTGCATTTACAGAGACTAAAAATAAAATATACCAAGTTAATGGTCAGGTGTTAGCTTGGAAAAACAAATCCATATCATAAATGTGTTTACACTTTCTATATATATATATATATATATATATATATATATATATATATATATATATATGTATATGTATATGTTCTGCAATATTGTATTGTATAGTATTACAGTTTCTCTTGATTGCCAAGATACAGTTTGACATTTCTCATTCCTTTCACACATGATGTCAATGCTAAGCATATTTTGTTCAACCAGGAAACCACTCTCAACAAAAAGAAAACAAATTCAAACTCAGTTGAGGAAGCCATGTCAAACAAATGATAACATTTGTCAGTTTTTCTTCATGCATAAAATAAGTCACCTTTGCAACACCCTAGGGCAACACTGGAGCTCTACAATACCCTAGGGCAGCACTGGAGCTCTACAATACCCTAGGGCAGCACTGGAGCTCTACAATACCCTAGGGCATCAGTGGAGCTCTACAATACCCTAGGGCAGCACTGGAGCTCTACAATACCCTAGGGCAACACTGGAGCTCTACAATACCCTAGGGCATCACTGGAGCTCTACAATACCCTAGGGCATCACTGGAGCTCTACAATACCCTAGGGCATCACTGGAGCTCTACAATACCCTAGGGCATCACTGGAGCTCTACAATACCCTAGGGCATCACTGTAGCTCTACAATACCCTAGGGCAGCACTGGAGCTCTGGACAGCTAGGATTTGATGCTGTTGATAAAAACCTCCTGATAGTCCAGGCTGTGATATTATGTTTACTTTCTTTTTATGCTATGTACCATAATTATAGTACGAACAAATGGCACATAGGTACAAAAGCTAGGGTATGTTGATAGTTGCTTTCAGTGTATTGATTGACTGAAAAAAACTATAATTCTGTCTCGTGCATGACATTTCCAGAGCCTGAGTGCAGTTTGTGAATTACATTTCTGATTGTGGCTAACAGTGTTTCAGTTTGGACCAGCTCATTACCTGTTGACTCCTCCCTCCCTACCTGAGCTCCTCCTTAAATCCTTGAATGTATAGTCAAAACAAGAAAGTTTAGAGCCAACAGCAAAACTCAAAGGTGTAGCCCTGGCGCCGGTGTAGCCCTGGCGCCGGTGTAGCCCTGGCGCCGGTGTTGGCCTGGCGCCGGTGTAGGCCTGGCGCCGGTGTAGCCCTGGTACTGGTGAAGCCCTGGCGCCGGTGTTGGCCTGGCGCCGGTGTAGGCCTGGCGCCGGTGTAGCCCTGGTACTGGTGAAGCCCTGGCGCCGGTGTTGGCCTGGCGCCGGTGTAGCCCTGGCGCCGGTGTAGCCCTGGCGCCGGTGTAGCCCTGGCGCCGGTGTTGGCCTGGCGCCGGTGTAGGCCTGGCGCCGGTGTAGCCCTGGTACTGGTGAAGCCCTGTAATTTGCTAGAATGGGTGGTTGGTGGTTTTAGTATTGGTGGGTGGTCAGCTGTTATTTTAGTCATCATTCAGTTCATCCTGCAGCATATATTTGAAATTCGGTTAGACTTTTGGAAGTGGAGGGACCCTGGCCCTTTAATTCCAGTTCAGGAGCTGGCCAGCGCTTGCAGTATGTTGTGATTGGTTCCAAAAGTAATAATTTAACAGCAACAAATGCTTAAAACACACTAAATTTCTTTCAATATACTTTATTAAAAAGTCGATGCTGTTTAGATCTGGCATCAAGTGTATTTTATACCTACGAGCTAGATATATTGTGTCCATGGCCTGGATTCTCTCCAGTGTACGTTGGTTTGTTGGCACACAGTGTCCTGCCTGCATTAGCCTAGAACCCCATTTCCATTTTGCATCTCCGATCATCACCGAAATAGCTCAGTTTTAACTCTATTCGTTCGATAAAATGCTCTGCTCAGTTTCAGACTCCTGTTCGTCGCCCGGATTGAGATTAATGATAGTTTGCACACTGTTGACACCAGACACCATAGACTAGGAGAGTGACAATGCGAAACTTTGCACAACAGTGGTGTGTGCTCAGGAAACCAGATCCTGCTAAACAACAGATAAAATAAAGACAGTGTTAAGGGCATGTAGCTCTGTCTGTTGTGCAGCTGGTTGTGATTGATTATGTTGTGTCTGGTTTTTGATCTCCAACGAGACAGGAATGGAGACCCGAACAAAATCCTGAATCCTCCTGTCAATGTGATTGTTTGTCTGCATCGCGTGACTTCACGGCTGCCTGATACCATCTGACACCACTTGATACCATCTGATGCCACCTGATGCCACCTGATGCCACCTGCAATCCCATTGTCTGAGTGTGAACATTCCTATTGATACGGACACACGAACACATCTAGGATCTGGTTCACTTTGCCCAATCCAACCCTCAACCATTAGTGGGGGAAATGCTAAACTGACCCAAGATCCTGTTGCTGCCAGGAGCTGCTAGACCATAACGGAGCCGGCACTGGAGGAGCTACAGACAGAGTAGCACTTTAAGTAAGATTTCATTTGTCTTTGCTGGCACATCTTTTGACTTCCTTGCTCAATCATGGCTTTACAGTACAGTTCCTCAGTTAATTGATTCGCTGAAAAGCACTCCAATTGTCTTCATACTGTTAACAACTGGGTCAGCCTGAGGTGAAAAACAACACGATTGTTGTCATTGCTGTTTTTCAGGATGTCAACATAAAACAGAATCACACATCTTCTGGCTGCATTACTTAAGACTTAAGAATTTCTGCAACAATTCAAGAGTGCGTGTTTCACGTACTTCATGTCGTCATGCCGGCCTGAATACAAAAACAGGGACGAATGAAGATTGAAACATGAAAATTGTGTGAAACTATTTGTCATTCCTCCACTGAAGTGACAATGCGTTGTGTCTGGTATCTGTTCCAGCACAACAGGAGCGAAGCGGGAAACTGTCAGAGGCCTGAGGAGACAAGCTCTCCCTATTCTAAAGACTCTGATAAGATCATCACCACAGGATCACCAGCATCACCCCAAGGTCTTCCATTAGTGTTCTGCAACAGCTCTTTAAAGGGTTTTACCGGGAACTAAAATAGTTATTTTACCTGTAAGAAATCTATGTTTATCTAAAGGCTTCTTCAAAGAACACTTTTTCCCCCTTTTACCCCTGCTCCACTCCACTTACCTGGCTTGTTTCCTTTTTTTTTTTTCATCAAATACAAAAGGCCTCACTTTGTGACTATTCGTTAGTGCCACTATCTCAGTAGTTTTCTTTTGTTCTCACAGTGAGGTAGCGAAGTGGAGAGAGATGGTCGGGGGGAAATTACAGAAAGACCAGCCACCAGGCAGACTGAGTCAGCATTGCACCATACGCCTACAGTATCTATCGGTAATCAAAAGCACCTTGCAATGGAATGCTACATCTAATATCATCTGATATGGCCTGCAATGTCTCCCGACTTGATTGCAGCAGGGCTTACAGTTAACTAGTGTTTTGATTGTCATCTTCCACACAGGATGCTTTGCGCCCCATTATAGATCACATCAGTCTAATTAGTCTCCATGACCAGATGGATCATTCACCTGAGTTTACCAAAAAGTGGTGCCAGTGGCCAGTGGTGAGATTCACATGGGTTCGCCAGACTGCCAAATATCACCACTCTAATTTGAACCCATTTGAACCCATCAAAACATTACAGACGATTATGTCACTGATATGAATGTTGTTGCAAATGTATTGTGTAATGGTTTTTTGCAACATTTGCACCATGTCATTTTTCTTTGTGATTATCCGTGGCTGTTTTGTAGTGTGCATTGATTTGCCAAACCATGCCCACCTTATTGCCTTGGGATCAATGGGATGCTATTGTTTAGGTGTTTTATTTACTGTTCTGAGTAGTCAAGCAGTCATGTGAGGTCAAGACAACTAAGAAGCAGCCTGGGAGAAGCTTGGCTAAGAGGACGCATCATGAGATCTTTGGATCTTATGGGTTTCTAACGCATAAATCCACTTTCTCTTCATCTGTGGTTTGCATCTGAACCTCCTGCACTATTATTTACAATTTAGTGTATCAAAAAGACCCGTCTTTGGTTTGTGGATTCTTCCTAAACGTTGACAGTCCCAGTTTGGTTTAAACATCTTAAGCCTTTGAAGGTTCACACCCCTAGCAGGCATCCCTTTGTAAGGACATTGTCAGGAACAAAGTTTGTATGATTAGGGGGGAGTGAAAGTGTAATTAAAATAGTTTAAATAGACACGGCATCATCTCTGGGGATCCTGTACCCTACATTCAGGGGGGAAGTGGGGAGGAAGGTAATTAAATAAATGTCTGTGGGTTATTGAATGTGCTCTCGCTCCGAACACAAAGTGGTGCCCCCCCCCCACCCTCACCCCAACCTGAGAGTAGAAAAAGACAGTTAATGACTCTGTTTTATAAAAGCACTTTAGCTCCTGCTTTTGCTTCCAGACAGTTTGAGGGTATTCTCTCTTTTCAGCCGCGAGGGAGACGGTCCCACCGTTTGTCTCCCGTCCATTAGCAAATTACCTTCCCCTCCCCTCTTCCTGCCATTAGATGTACATCTTTGAAATTAATTCATCTTAACTTGGAAAACAATTAAGTAGGTTCCTGTACATCCCTTTTTTCAGGACTGTGGAAAGAATGAAACAAGGTGTGACACCTTGACATCGACTGGAAAAAAATTATCTGTAAAGAAAACAGTAAGGTCAGGAGACAGTGTTATGAGTATATAATCTTCACAGCTGATGCTTCGTTTCAATTTTTTCCCGTAACCCACTTCTAAATCATTATCAAAGGCTTCATAGGTAGTGACATTTTTACAACACATATTACATCTCCCCCAAATAAACAGTTTTATGTAAATGCATGGTTGAAAATTTCTGACTCAGGAAATGTGGTTACACATTATTTATTTATTTGGTAAATTTTAATCCTTCTATCTACCTGTGAATGCTATACAGGAAGTTATAATATCATCTAACTTGGAACAAACTTCTCTGTTGAAAAGAAACTGCTTGCAATTGCTACTGTTAGCATTCGGTTTAGAGCAAATAAATAATAAATAGCAAATAAATGTTTGGGCTGTAAACAGTGACTGATTCCGATCAGTGGCGAGCCGTGACTATTGGAGCTAGACCCTCAGCAGCTGAAAAAGATTTGACATCACACAATAGCAAGAACCATGTTAGAAGAAAAACGGTTGTGTCGTTTTAGAGAAACAATTGCGAAAACAGTCACTCAAATAGAGGCTGAATAAATTCAACCACACAAGTTCTCACGTTGTTTCCGGACCACGGACAGTATACAGTCCCTTCCGAAAACATTGAAATGGCAAGGCAAAATCCTTTGTTTTTGTTGGTCGCTGAAGACATTCGGGTTTAGGATCAAAAGATGAGTATGAGACAAGAGTTCAGAATTTCAGCTTTAATTTCCTGGTATTCACATCTAGATGTGTTCAACAACTTAGGACATAAGACCCTTTGTTTTTAACACACAACCAGTGCTATAAAGCTTAAATAATACTATACACATTGTATTCAAAATGATATGAATGACATAGCAACAAAAAGCAAGAAGTCCACTCATCATAATGATTATCATTTAATAACTCAAGCATGAGAAAACAAGACTTGATATTGGCTCTGAATAAGTGATATATACTTAGGCCCTCTAGAGGGCCTTGAGGCATCATACAATTGTCTCATCTATTACAAGACAATTTGTCATTGGTTGATTCTACTGTCATTCCAAAATGCTGCTCTAATTGAAGCCAATGTAAATTACATTGGCTGGCGCCTTCAGTTCAAAACCTGAGGGCCTAGCCAATGAGCGTTGAGCACAGCTAGATCATTTTTTACCGAGAAACTACCAAATAAAAATTATCATTGGATATTTTTTTCTCTGGGATATTAAGCCTTATTTTATTTTTCCAAACCTAACTGAAATTCAAGAGGAAGATCATTACAATGAAGAAAAATGATTTAATCAATAAAAATAAAATCACAAATTATAATATATATACATTTATACAGATTTGTACATAACCTTAGACCCCCTCTGAAGGAGTACAGGGCACGGACGGCTCCCCACTGGATTTAATTATATAATTCATTTGCAGAGGCACTCAATACATTTGGGAATCTGTAAGTGTCAGTGGACATTGTTATGTCAATGTACACAATCCAAAATGTGAACTAGCTCTGTGTAGATTAAGAAGAGGATATCCTGCTCCTGTCGCTAAAGCAGTTCTCCCAGTTCTGTCCCTGCGTGTTCCCAATGCTACAGATTTACACGACTAAAATCTGCTGACTCACAGGATTATAGTCTTTAAGGACCTCCCTGACATCAGTTTCCTGTGTCAGTGTTAGTGTCTTTGATTTCTGGGTTAGAGCTCGAGTAAAGTGTCCAATCTTTCCAGATTACAGTCTGTGAGTTTGTTTACACCATCTGCCTGTTTTGGTAATTGAAGATTCTGCCACCTCTGGACTCTCGGCCGTTCCACCGTCTCTATGGACGCGCTCAGCCCAGTCAAGACCCTTCTCTGTCATGGCACCCCATTGGTGGGATTTTAAATATAATCTGATGCTCCTTATGATCTGAAAATTGCTGAGAACAAGGGTTGGCTAAGGCACGTGCGCTGTCAGTGCTTTTACCTTGGTATGCAAGGCCTTATTTAAATGAACAATAATACATAGAATATATAAACAGCATATCCGTGTGTTTATTTGTATCTTTTTAATTGTTTAGCTTTACAGGTTTGTCATGATTTAACATGATGGAAGTTAATTTTCACTGCCAGGTTGTAGTTCACGGGACATTTTAAAATGTAATAGCCAATGATCTGCAGCCAGAGGTTGTGCTCTACCTCCCTCTTCCTCCCCGGCTACATTCTAAACTGAACTGTGCATTGGAGCCTTCACACTGCTTGCCTTCTTTCATTATTTTTATTACGTTCAGTGCCAAAGTGGCACCAGAATAGAAAATGTTAATTTTTTTTATCGCTGGTTGAACAACATAATATATATTAGTTTTGCTAAAAGGCTGGGTTATTTGCCTTCAGGTCTTAAGTGTACAGCGTCATTCTAAAACAGGACGTGAGAAAAACGTCAGAGATGAGGTTTGCAGGGCTGACAACTTCATGAGGTTTGTGTCCTGATATGAAACTAAATGCAAGCTGCCAACTTGCCAATTGCCTAACCACTGTGTTAAACAGACCCACAATCTGTTTGCCTGATCCACACACCGGCCTCATAAACAGCCCACACAATACATTTATATAAATGACACCGGTGGCTGGTATATAAGCACAAACAGTACATTCAACATTATATGAATATACCTTAAATACGTTTATATTTTTATAAAGGGGTGAATAGCTAGGTTATTACCAAAGTAATGATAAAATGAGAGTAATGATAAAAACATAGATGAGCAATTTTCTCAACCGTTACAAATGCTTCGTTCAATGGATTTACTGTGAGATTTGCAATTGATATACGAGAAGTTAACAAAACCCTCACATTTTTATGTCACCGGTGCTTCCTTCTTTTACTGCCCCATTACAACCCGGGGAGTTTATGCCCCCGTATATCTGTGGTAAGGCTTTCTACCATAAGAGCATATGTTATGGTGTACTGTGTGTTGTTGTCACATTGATATCCCAGTGAGGGAAGGGCATTGTCATAACCGCATGCCGCTGCCATTTGTTTCCCAGAACGGGATGCTGCGTTGTGCGCCGTATATGTCGTTCGCCGCGGTGCAGAACCAACCTATAGAGGAGACACTGTGGTGTGCCTTAGGATGCCGTGGACCTGTGAGGAAACTGTGTCGCGGGTTTCCTCACAGGTAAGGTTTTACGTGTGAATCGTCATTCACTGAACTGTACCAGCGGCTTCACACCCGCTGTGTCTCGTCGTGGCGGGTTACTTTTGGGGCGGAGGGTTCGGTCGAACCCTGAATACTTTTTGGCTAAATGCTGTGTTGTATGACTCCCGATGCCATGGATATAACCAACAATAAATATTCTTTACCATTGTGATTGCATTGTACCCACCTTATAATAGCATAGAAACACTTGTGTTTATGATGTACGGTCAATATGCCAGTACTAAGAGCTGAATCCAGGCACTCCACGTTCCTTCGTTCCTATGAACAGCTCTTAACCATATTGCCACACTAATTAAGGAGTAGGGTTCCAGTAGCTGTCTTACGTTTCTGGGGGATATGGTTTTAACACACTTGATGCAAAACAGCCCAGTACTGTACGATGGACGGCACAAGAAAATAGCATATTTTGAACCTGTTCCAGGGATGTGAGAAAAGCAATGAGAACAGCAGGAATTGAGATTTTACACTCGCTCATGAAACGAGAGTGAATGTCAAACTGACGTCTGCTTAACTCGAGGACCCTCAAACGGCATACACAGGAATCCGACTGCCCGGCTGATCAGGGTGGAAGGATATTTTTTAAATAATTTTCTGCTTTGTAAATAAAATAGGACAAGGTTTAGGTTTTAAAGGAAATAGAATATTCCCCGATAATGGTTCTCAGTTTAAGTGGAATGTTCATTCCCTTGTACAGCTTTTATCATAGACACAATGATGATTGAATGGAGTCGAGCTGAGGTAGGGGTAGGAGACACAACAACAGAGGAGTCCCAAATCCTCTCTATGAGCAGTTCTGATATAGACTTATTGAATATTTGCATTCAATTGTCCAAGCGGAAATGGCTGGAGACCCATGGAGAAAAGGAAAATGTGGATGCATCGATAAGAGTTGTTATGGAGAAATGTCTTTGTGATGACAATATAAAGGCCTTCTTTCTAAATGTTGTGGTGGTGTAATTACTTACAGCATGTTGAGACACGTTATCAGCAAGCGGACAATGCCGTAACTGGATTGGTGGCCTGTCTGTACATCTGTGATACAGCAAAACACAATTATTTTAGGGATACAAGGAGAATGGTTCTGTCTATAGGCCGATTCAATGTTGCAGATGTACGGAACTGTCCTGATTTGAACTAAAATTGTGCGCGACGGGACAGCGCCCGCGACGGGACAGTAATACAGTGCAATATAGTGCATTAACATCTGTGAAAGACAAGAAGTTGATTGCTTTCACCAGTTACAGCAATTTCACCGTCTTCAGAATCCACAGGCTTACACCAGCTGTTGTCTACTCACGTTTAGAAGGGAGACTTATGGAACGCAGCCCCATCAGTGGAGCGATATTCCTAATGACAACACACAGGGATAAATCATGTGCTGCAGTTTTATTCAATATGCTAAGCCTAAAAACCTGCACTTGTCAGACACACTTCTGACAATAACACTACGGATCTGATAAAGATTTTAAATTGCTCAGGCTAAAACTTGGTTAATATTACAATTCTGTTTCCAAAAAAGTTGGGATGCTACATAAATGGTAAATAAAAACCGAACGCAATGATGTGCAACTCAGTTAATCTCTATATTTAACAAAAAATTGTAAAGACTAATGTTGATACTGAGAACGTTTTGGAGCTTAGATGACCAATAAATTACTGTATTGTTGAAAGTGAAATGTTTTCCCAGTCTTGCTTGATATAGGATTTCAGATGCTCAGCATTTCAGGGTTTTCTTTGTTGTTTTTTGTTTCATATTGTGCCAAATGTTTTCAGTAGGTGAAACCTCTGGACTGCAGGCAGGCCAGTTTAGCACCCTGACTCTTTTACTACGGAGCCATGCTGTTGTACAACGTGCAAAATGTGGTTTGGCATTGCCTTGCTGAAATAAGCAAGGCCATCCCTAGAAAAGACATTATAATGGATAGCAGCATATGTTGCTCCAAGACCTGTGTTTATTGTTCAGCATGAATGGTGCTTTCACAGATGTGCAAGTCACCCATGCCATGTGCACTGATGCACCCCCATACCATCACGGAAGCTGGCTTTTGAACTGTGCACTGATAACATGGTTCCTCGCTTCTTTAGCTTGGAGGATGCGGTGTCCATGATTCCTAAAAATATTTGTCAGGTCAGTTTTCCACATTTCTGGATCTGGTTACTTCTTTGCATGGATGTGTTTTTACTTGCATTTGTGGATCCAGTGATGTACTGTGTTCACAGACAATGGTTTTCAGATATCTATTGATTTCTGAGGGCCCGAAGATCACGGCCATCCAAAACTGGTTTTCAGCCTTGTCCCTTGCGTGCAAAGATTTCTCCAGATTCTCTAAGTCTTTCATGGATACTGTAAATCCACGTTCATTACCCACACTGTGTATAAACCCCACCATTCATTTTAGCTTTGTGTGTATACAAACCTATATATTAACCGCATTTTCCTGGAGAATTATGACTCATACATACGCTATACATTAATATTAAACATTTGTCATAGTGTGCTACCAAAATACATTTGTTTAAGAATGAAATACGTAGTGCCAATTATCATATTTGCTACATGTGTTTCTGGGAGCTCTATGTCGCTAAGCTAACGGTTTTAATAATGTAAACTTGTGTATTATTAGTTTTCAAAATCTGTGTATAAGTTGACGTTTATAAACAGGAAATTGCAGTATTATGTGCCATAGGTGATGAGATCCCTAAACTCTTTGCAATTTGATATTGAGAAACGTTATAATTAAATTGTTCCACTATTTGCCTGTGCAGTCTTTCACAGAGTGGTGGACCCCTAACCCTAACCACATTGACTTCCTGTCCGAGATGCTCTTTTTGCTAATCATGTTACTGACCCTTTGCTAATTGATCTAATAAGTTGTGAGATGTTCCACCAGGTTCATTTTTAGCATTGCACAACTTTTCCAGGGTTTTGTTACCTCTGTCCTGGCCTTTTTGGAATGTGTTGCTTTTCTATTGAATATAGGGTTTAAATGATTTTAAGTCATTTTACAAAGCATCCCAACTTTTTGGAAATGTGGTAGTAACGAACAACGAGTTCAAACCTTGTGAACCATCTCATGAGATCCTCTAATACTGATGAAGACGAGAAGTGAGAGCTATGAGGGTGTGAATTCATTATTGATAATGTTTGTGTGGTTCTTTTTATCAGCATGTTATCTGTGGCAGATGGCTAGCTGTCAACCCAGCTGTTGAATCCAGGTTCTTACTGATTTTCTATCAATAGACACAGCAGAGGTCTTCTGTTTCTGTCTGTGGACAGTCACTGGTGTTGTGTTGCTTTTGCAGTGCTGTCTTATTATTTTGTCCATATTAAGCAAGCAAGGTTAATCAAAACCCTGTCGGTGAAGTTAATACATTCCATCGAGATTCTTCCTACTTCAACCAAGCACAAGCAAGCTTTCATTTTCCACTCTCCGTCTCTCTGGCTTCTGCTTGTATATTTTCCACAAAGTAGAGAAAAAAATAACAGCAAATACATGACACCCGAATGAAAACAATGCGAGGCGTCACCTTCGGCGTACCATGAAATAACTTTGCCAGGGGATCTTTGAGGAAGCAAAGGGACTTTTAATGAACAGAGCCTTTATTGATCCGTGGACAAAACAGTCGTTAATTATGTGAGAGCAGCCATTTAATTGAGGGAGTGAACTGGGGTCCCTGTTCACTAGGCTAATACGCCGGTAAAGAATGAGGAGAATTTGATTGAGTAAGTGTCATCAGGATTACAACCAGTGCACAAAATCCTACAACCAATGGGAGGGAGCCTCCTTAGCTCTCCTTTCGTCTCTACCTCTCTTTCCTCCTCTCACCCTCTCTCTCTGTCTTTGTCTTTCTCTGACATGAGTTGGAAACACCAATAGGCTTTTTTTAATTGCCTTTTTTGTGTTTGTCTTTTCGCCCCGCTAGCCTGAGTGGCGTATTTGGTGATACGCCACTCGTGCACGGCGCACATAGCGGTCGAGTGCTACACGCTGACTAGCTTACAGGCGCTGAGTCCGGTGGGGCACTGAGCCACTTGGGCGAGAGCTGCTTCGGTGCCTGCGAGGTAACCAGTGTGCTTGTGTGCAGGAAGACGAGGTTATTTGTGCTATTTTGTGTTTCCTTTCATTTGTCATTGTCAGTCATGAGTGTGTGACTCAGTGCTCTCCTCCCCGTGACTCACACAGGCTGAATGTGCCACTTTCCATCTAAACAGTGTGCCGTATCATTGGTCTTCAAACATGGCTGCCCTACTGGGTCACTCTGCCAATCCGGCGCCTTTTGAGAAGTGAAGCATGGCGGGAAACCATGATAATGATAAACACTGAATGTTTGACAGAAAACCCCTTTTGCTGTTGCAGGACAAAATGTAATCGCTGAACCGTATGCTAGGCCAGCTATCTTTAGGTCATTTGTTTGTATTCTGTTATGTCATAGTCGGTCTATCTATGGTTAATGGGTTTGATGTGTTATGTTACATTCTGACGTGTTTTACTCAACTCAGTAATCTGCCACAAAACACCAGACTATTGTCAGAAGGAGAAGAATTAGATGACCTGCATTTTGATCTGATAACCCTATAAACAAGAAACCAAGTAATAGGTTTTACCAGTATCTACTAACTTACTGGAATAGTCAAGAATTGAGCAATTGCTAGCGAGTCTGCCAAAGCTATTTCATTTTATGGCATAAGAAAAAAAAAGTATTTAATGAATGACATTAATTCAATAAATATCAATAAAGGTCATGATAATTGCATTTTTCGTCAAGTGAAAAGACTAGAGAATCGTGGAATGTACCAGAAATAGTCGCAATACTGTATAATACTGTATAATAGTCGCAATACTATATATTAAATACAATTTCTGAATGTCGTTGCTCTCAATAGATTTGAACGTCGGTCTTCCACGTGAGAGGCACTGTCTTTTAACCACCACGCCACGTCATTCTGCTTTCAGTAGTCGCTAGACAACATTGAGCATTGGGTTAAACTGACTAAAGTTTCTTATTTCATTTGCCTCCATCATTGCGTCTGAGAGCTGTATGGCTTTTGCCACTGGCCGTTTTAACAGCTTATTAGCCAGTAATAGCCTTACCAGTCTCTAGTATCTTCCTAGGAATAAAACTTGAGCAATTGTTAGCAAGACTGAAGATGAACTTTTCAATGCCAGAAACAGTTGTAATATAACCGTATACAGTTTTATTTAAGGTTTACTATAACGTAACTACTGTAGGTTGTAGCCTGTAAATGTGTTTATCCTGACCCAAAACGCATGCACGGAAGCGTACTTCAAAAATCCTCCAAAAACAGTCACAATATAACCGTAAACTGTCTTATTTCAGGCTTACTATAATGTAGATATTGAAGATTTTAGAAAGTGAAGTTTTAGTATATGGAATAATTCATAATGCACACTTCCCTTTGCCTGTGAGAAGATCCAAACCCGGGACCTATAGTTTACAGGTCCGCTTCGCTAACCACTACGCTAATAAACAAGGGGTAGTCAGTCAGTCAGTCACTCAGTCAGTAAGCTACATTCTGTTCTTAGAATGAGCCAATTAGAGATACTCTAATTAGCATATAAGATCAAGCCAAAGAAAGCCAATTTGAAGACACCAGAAAGGCTTTTATTTTGTCACTGACAAGTGTACACTGATAGGCCAGTCTTACACTCACTTCCAGGTAGTCATTCAGGTTAGTTCGTATCAATGCAAATCAATTCTGCCAGTTAAGATCTTTAATCCACATATTTTCTGTAAGTCCACATTTGGGTGAAAGCACAGTACAGTCTACAGGCTTCGTGGATAAACGTCATACTTAAGTTAAGACTTGGAACGGGCAGCCATTCAGGGATGAGTTGTGTCTATGTTAGTGTCTGGAAGCTTAATGTGACTCTGGTTCTCATTAAAAGAGGCTTATATTTACTGTCGCACCTTCCAAAGAAACCAAAGTCTGTCATTTTCAAGTGCCGCTCGCGCTGGCAGCAATTACCATATGCATCAGTTGGTTTTATCATTCTTTTTTGGTGGAGCTTGTGAAATGCATTGCTGCTTGCTTTACATAAGGTGTGAATGAGTAATTGTGGATGTAGTTATTCACTCTTTGCATTCTGTGTATTTGTCCTTCATAAAACCAGGAGATCACTGTGTGGACAATTCGTTTTGGGCCTGGACTTGTTAAAGTGTGTTAGTACTGATCTGAGGTCATTTTTACCCTCTGTCTGTCATATTCATTATAATCTAAAAGACTTAAGTGTCCTGAATCAGATCTCAAAGAGGAATGTTTCATGAATGCATGCCACAATATTTTAGTGAGGTACAGATAGGAAAACTAATGAGGGATTTCTCAATAATTGTATATGAAATGAATATCTTTAGAATAGTTTGAGATTTTATATTACCATGTTTCTGAACACCACATTTTTTAACTCTTAGATGTTTAGATTGATTATCTGGTGAAAGCCCACTAGCTATGTCAAGCAGCCATAAATATTAATCAGTATATATTAAAAGTGAAATCCTGATTTTGGTCCCATCTTGTGGACGTTTACTGAATTGCACCTACTGCACATTCAACATATCTTTTCCTTCACTCTAGGTTGACCAGCTTAGAAAATATTTATTATTCTATTTTTGTGTGTGTGTGGTGGTGGTGGTGGGGGGGGGGGGGGGGGGGGTATATACACACACACATAAAAACAGCTATTTAGAAAGCACACCTATTCTCTACAACAGTCAGTGGTTGTTTTCTCACTCCAACATTTAGTGCACTGTGTAGAATTTTAGCAACCAGGAAATAGCCACGGATATTCACTTGGGCCGCCTGCCACTGCTTGTTTGAGCAGAGATGATTGTGGGCCTCGCAAAACGGATGAAGGAGGTTTTCCAATTCCCTGCAGAGGCCGTGTAGTGCCTTCTGTTGACCAATAGAAATGATGCATACCGGGATGAGCCCCGGTATGCACGCAAAATGTTTATTGAAAGAAGTCACGTGGAACCCTATTATTCTGCTATTACTGCCGATACATTATGGGCATTTCCCCGCATTACAACGTCCCAAAAACATTGACATAATGCCACTTCAATATACATTGGCAAAACAGTGGAATGCCTTTAACCGACACAGGCCATAGCTGTCCTTCACCATCGACATTCTGCTCCTAATGTTCTCACCTATCAGGGCCGGGTGTTAAGACCGAATCCCTGTCTGATGTATGATGTGGCTGCGTTTAATGTCTTCCCCTAGCAGAACAGCAGAACAGCGTGCTTGCCTTAGTAGCCCAACAGGGTGTCATTACGAGCCTTGCAGCGTACCTGTTTTGTTTTACAGTATTAGCCCCGGGTCTACAGCCCCCACTGCGTCGCGATAAATCCACCGGGTGTTGTGGCGTTCGTGTGGGCCTGTGGTAATATGAGCGTTCCGTCTTCCTGTGGGAGCGCCGTGTTTTCAGACACATCATTACAGATACGGATGTATTCATTTGTTTTATTTTTCTTTGTGAAATTTGGCATCCTGTTGCGTCGGTTTTACAAACAGCCACGCACGCACATGGATCACCAGTGTGTGCCATGTTCCCCGCACAGTGGTCATATTAGGAACTCGGTCTGAGCTGGGGCTTCTTTCGCTCACAGCAGGAATTGTTGAAACAAGACTGAGGCTGTCCTTTCATGGACACAGGAATTTTCCTTTCCGCTGAAGAACAGATCTTTAACTCACGAGAATCTTAAGCAGACCATGACGGTTTGGATCATTTGTGAATAGTAATTGCATAAGCATTTTGATATGGCATTCGTATCTTCTTAAGTGAAGCTTTTTTTAGTTAATATTTCTCAATTTTTGTGTTCAAGTTCAAGTAAAAATCTGTCCTTTACTTGAATTCCATGGGTATTTTGTGTCAAATGTCCACAAGTGGTTGATTTGATTACTGAACAACTGTTTAAAATGTACAGCGGAATGACAGAATGTTTCTTTGTAACTTCTATAACATATATAATAGATTATAGGAATTTAAAGAAAACAGTGGTTGAAATCAATGCTGCAAAATAAAATATCAATAATAAAAAGCAATCATTTGTACATATACAATATATTTAATATTTTTAAATTAATGAATAATAGATATAGGCTATATTTTTGCATAGATGAGCATGTCAGACTTGGTGTGTTAAAAAAAAGAATTACTTTATAATTGGTCAAACTAATATTGAGTAACCAGTGGCATTGCTGCAACAGGGCCCGCCCACCTATCTCGCACTCCAGGCATGCTCAAACTGTCAAAGTGTCCGAATGACAACTAAATTCTAATTAAATCCATATCTTGTGTGTGTGTGTGTTGTTTGTTGACTCTTCTCCCCTGTCAGTCGTTCAAATTTCTGTTCCACTAAACCTTCTGGTTGTGTTGTGAGAAATGCCTCATCAGAGAGATTCAGGCAGCCTTCGATAAGAAAGTCACAATGTCAGGGTTACCCATGGAATCATATCTGCATACTGTAGCAACAAAAATTATTAGTCTGGGAGAAACGTGTGACCTAATTCAGGCAGTGGTGCGTGCACGCTGGCCTTGTGTGCTCAACTGAAGTACATCTCTGGGGCACGTCAATTTCGTTGTCTAATACAGTTTGTGTCAAGAATATTGATTCCAGAAGTTCAGGTCTCAACCAGCATAAATATGTAAGACTGCTGTAAAACGAATGGAAAACTGCTATTGATATTATGTAGTGTGATGACTGGAGAAATAATGATTGTCAGGTACTATCAACTTTCACAGCACTGACATGTAATTTAGGTAAATACCACCCTTGGCTCTGACCGTGGCCAGCAAGCACATCACAGGGAGAATGGAAAGAGAGGATCTTCAGATGTCAACATGACGACACTCCATCTTAACTCTGAGTCTATGGTCCCTGGAAAGGTTCACCAGTACACAAATTAATCCTGCCCTTAGCCAATGTACATTAGCAATATTGCGTTTATGAACAGTTCACCAATGCGGTTTTGAAAAGAAAAATGATGCATGTTCTCAAACCCTTTCTTTATGTTCTCAAGTACCACAACATGGAGCCTAACAGCAGTCAAGACTAAAGTGTATTTTCAATATCACAAGTGGGTTTGTTCAAATCCTGAATGCTGATAGGCTGATTGCTGTTGTATATTGTAATAAATTAAACTTTATTGTAATTGAACAAGTACAGTACAACAAAATGCAGTTAGCATCTCACCAGAAGTGCAAATCGAAGAGTGCAGAAAATGTATTAGAAAAGTATTAAGTATATGTATATTACACGTGGAATGTATAGATGTGCAAAGATAAATGCACTACAATTGGCACTATTAAATGTGCAATTAGGCAAATGGAGCTGGGCAGAACATTGGGAATGTTATAAGTGGGATAAATAGTTATGCACATGCAAAAAGGAGAAAGGTAGCATTTGCAGGGATAGGAGCAAGGAGGTCTCGAGGTAGACATGTACATGTACCAACTGAAAAATGCAAGTATCAGTGCAATTATAAGTGTGCAATGAAGGCTAGTTAAAGGTGCAAAGTGGCATGTGCAACTGAAATGCAGGGATATCAGTGGTGAGGTTCCTGAGGTAGACATGTACATGTAACAACTCAAAACAACTGTATCAGCCTTTGCAAAGCAGTGTTGGAATCAGGTAGTACAAAGGGATTTGTGCAAAAAGGTCCCTGAGAGGGGGGTGGGGGCGTGGGTAGTGATGGGTCACAGAGTTCAGCAGGGTTCCAGTAGATGGAAAGAAACTGTTCCTGATTCTGCTGCTGTGGAATGAAGAGAACTGATGGTAGGAGGACAGTTTGTGGCATGGATGTGAAGGGTCCCTGACAATCCCACGCGTGCTGTGTGGACAACGCTTGTGCTGGAGGTCTACAATGGCAGGAAGCTGGGCGGTTTTCGCCACCCGCTGCAGGGCCTTCCGGTCGGCCACGGAGTAACCACTAAACCACACTGAGGCGCAGTTAGTCAGAATGCTCTCAAATGTGCAGCGGTAAAAGTTCACAGAGATTTTTGAGGGCAGACAGGCCCTCTTCAGCCTCCTTAAAATGGCCTGGAGCTGCTGCGCCTTTTTGACCAGGGCTAAGATGTTGAGGTTCCAGGAGAGACCCTCAGAGATGTGGTCCCCCAGGAATTTGAAGCTGGACACATGCTCCACCTCAGTGCCGTCGATGAGAACTGCGGCGTGACTGTAGCCTTTACACTTCCTGTAATACATTATGATATCCCTGGTTATCTTTACATTGAGGGCACTTGACCTCCTCCCTGTGAGACGGTAATGACATCACATTGCTTTCTACTGGCCTAAAAGCAACCGGTTCATAATAGGAACAAGGCATCTTGGGTGTTTGTGTTGTCTTGCCTATATTCAGTACATTGGCCAACCGCTGTGTCCAGGCATTTAGCAAGGCATCATGCCTATCAACAGCATTCTGCTGTGGCATATCAACCATATATTAGCCATAAACCACACCAATTATGCTGTATTGCTGAAGTACATTGAATATTTATGCAACACGCAACACTTTCTATCCAAGCTTCATTGATAAATAATATATCCGCATCTGGAAATGGCGGGGTACTTTCCTTCCAGGACCACCATGGCACCTGTTTAACTCCCATTAATTCCTAAATGACTCCCATTAAATCACCATTGACTCCCATTCATTCCTCAAAGACTCCCAATAAATCACCATTGACTCTCATTTATTCCTCAAATACTCCCAATAAATCACCATTGACTCCCATTAATTCCTCACAGACTTCATAAAATCACCATTGACTCCAATTTATTCCTCACAGACTCCCAATAAATCACCATTGACTCACATTCATTCCTCACAGACTCCCATTAAATCACCATTGACTCACATTAACTCACTATTGACCTACTTTCATTCCCCTTTGACTTCCATGTGTTCTCGATAGACTCCCATTCATTACACTCTGACCTCCATCCATTCCCCATTGACTTCCATGTGTTCCCCATAGGCCCCAATAAATCCCAAATTGCTTCCATTCATTCCTAATTGACTTACATTCATATCCTGTGGAGCCCCATGCATTTGTTGATTGTAGAGCCACCATCAGGCCGTCAGCTTTAATCTTTGTGGAGGCCTTCGTGCCATGAGCCTAAACCCATATACTAAGTTTGGTTGCAATAGGCCTTTACCATCTTGCATTAATGTGCATTTGAATTGAGACCATGCCCACAGGAATTTCCATTTGCTCGTATCAGACCTTCTGTTAAAGATATCAACAATCCTTATACCAAATCTTTAGATACATGTCCCAAGATGATGTGTACCAAGCGCCGTGAAGATCGATGCACAGCTCTAGTAGAAGATAACCTTTTAGTGTTTTTGACGCAACTCAAAATGGTGGGAAATCCAAGATGGGGGACTGTGGGTTCTTGGGGCAGAGTTGTTCCTGAGGTGAAGAGGGACCTGTTGACCGAATTTCAGACTACTTCAGACTACATGTGGGGTGGAAATGCCAGTGGAGATTTTGGTGTGACTTAGATTGCTTATTATAGCGCCACCTAGAGTTCAATTGGACCCATAGTCTCATAGTCTTGGCCGATGGTATACACCTATGGGTAAAGTGGCGTGTCTGTAGCCCATGCCATCACACGGGAATATGCATCCCAAAAAGGAATAATAATAACAATCCTAACAAAAGTAATAGGGCCCCCCGAGCCCCTTTGGGGAAATGACCCCTAATTGTGCAGCTTTGACATGGTATCTCTTTGTTGAATAGGCTTGGTATGTTAATGGGTGTCCCTGGATGTTATGCTGTGAGTTGTGCCTAAGAACAGCCTTTAACCGTGCTATATTGACCATATTGCACCCCAACGGGTGCCCTACATTTGGTACTACTAATACGGTACTCCTTGATTTATGATCACTGGTGTGCCCGCACAAATCAACATGCTTCATGCCCTTCCTGAAACATCTGCAAAGAGACTTCTCCATTCTTAGCGTGCGCTTCACTAACAACATGACTTCACTGGGGAAATAAACGTTTTTTTATGAACGATTCACGAGAAGAAGAAAAGTCAGCTGGGCTGAGGAGATTAATGAAAATGTATTTTTTCAGGCCAGCATCACCAGGACTGAAGTGTAATTTTTCCAAAGCTCCGAAGCCACTATGCGATGTCAACTCACCGAAGTTGAATCAACACCTGCTAATACCTTATTTTGGCATCTCTGCACGACAAACTTAGTGGACTGTAATTGTCTGTGTCCTCCATTCTAATGTACTTGTTAATTCCAGACCGGGTGATTGCTGCGTTGGGATGTGCAGACGAGATGGAAGATTGCGACGAGGTGCTAGGGCAACCGCCGTTAATTCTGTTCCACTGATGGTCTCCACAGTTCTGTGTTGCGCCGTGGAATTAAATTAGACCACGGCAAAATCTTTAGACATGCCTATTACCAGGCTGTCGTTCTTGTAATGTGACTTACCTTGACCTAGGAAGGATTAATATAACCAGGCAGCAACGGTATCTGGTTGATTCCAATGCAGTGGACAGAGACTGATGAGTGCTAATCAGAAAGCGATTGGCCGAGGCTGAGAACATTGTGAAGGCTGGCTGCATCCCAAATCAGAAACACTTCTGTCCCCCTGCTAAGGACTGTGTGGGTGAGAAATGTATTTGGAAATGTCATGTCGACACCTACCGTTAAACAGGTCGTTTCCACATCTACCGTTAAACTGGTCGTGTCGACATCTACCGTTAAACAGGTAGTTTCAACATCTACAGATAAACAGGTCGTTTCAACATCTACAGATAAACAGGTCATTTCAACATCTACAGATAAACAGGTCGTTTCGACATCTACAGTTAAACTGGTCGTGTCGACATCTACAGTTAAACAGGTAGTTTCAACATCTACAGTTAAACAGGTCGTTTCGACATCTACAGTTAAACAGGTAGTTTCGACATCTACAGTTAAACAGGTAGTTTCGACATCTGCTGATAAAAAGGTCGATTCGACATCTACAGTTAAACTGGTCGTGTCGACATCTACAGTTAAACTGGTCGTGTCGACATCTACAGTTAAATTGGTCGTGTCGACATCTACAGTTAAACTGGTCGTGTCGACATCTACAGTTAAACAGGTCGTACTTTTGACATTAAAATTAAATATTGAAGTTGGTAGAAAGCATTTGTAATCCTTTGCGTGTGACCACTACCATTAAAGTTACAATCGGCGCCAAGGATTTTTGACTGGGGAAGTTAAGACGAGGCTGGGTTGAGAGATTCTGCATTTTTTATACATTTTCATGACACTAAATAGGAATGTTTACATCTTAGACTACTAAGATCCCAGAATGCATCTTTAAGTTGCAACATATGGAAGTTCATCATGTTATAGGATTTGTATTCTATTAGTTTTGAGCAAATTGTTTTATGCCCAATTGCAAGAACTGTGAATGGAACTGGATGACTTGATTAGGGTTGTTTTCATAAATTAAATCGGGAATGTTAGAATGCGCTCTGGGCCTTTTGTAAATTGACAAGATTGTAAGAATTCCCAGTTGTAAATTCAGTTTTACTCTTGCGGTTGGCAGAATGCTCATCTGATGGCTGAGGTGTTGGGTTAGCCAGACCGTTAGCTATTTCTTGAATGCCACCCATTTTGCTGTTGGTATATTCATAAATATTGAGTGCTCCATGTATATCACCCTAGCCAAGGCACTCTCATTTCAGAGTAGAGCGTCTGGTGTGAATTTACTAACGTGCCCTAGGGTTAACTCTGTCTGGAGTTATCAGCATTTGTTTCACCCGTGCTGGTCACCTTGTTAGTCTGGATATCTGTCATCTGGGTTGGGACAGCTGAAATAAAGCACTGCTGAGCAAGTGAAGCAGAGAGAGCTACAGCTTCAGCTGCTAATGCAATCCTGATAGTCATGTTGTCTGTTTGGTTTTGCTCATCTTTCCGTTTCAATTTGTGTGGGTGTTTATTGTGGTTTGCCTTTAGAGGGACCCAGCTTGTGTGTACTCCTGGTGACTATCTTTTATTACCCTTTCCCTCTTTGTAAGCCCATGATAGCTTTCAGAAACATTTGTTAAAATCCCAATTTTTTTGTTCTCTGGGGAGTGTTAAAGTGATTAATTTGTTAGTTGCCTTTCTGTTTTTAGCAACTGGGGAGTGTTAGGGAGTATCCTTTATTGATTTTGACTAGGTCCTTGATCAAAATCTAGAAATACCAGACAAGATGTGTGTTTCGTCTGATAAACAGCCCAAATACCTCATACAGTTCCAGAGCCCATTTTCACTTCTGTCGGACAAAGTTCCAATTAGCAGTCCATATTCTGTACACCCCCTGCTATTACTGCCTTATCTTAAAAACGAAAGACAAAAAAAGGGAATTAAGTTATCTCGTTCGCCAGCCGTTTCCATAGCAGCCTCCAAACTGAAGTGCCTGACCCTCATTTGGACCCTCTTAGGCTTCTAGCCGGTCTCCGTCGGCCCTTAAGACTCTCGCTTACCGTAGCGGTCGGAGGCTCGTGATTGACATCTGAAGCTCCGGTGCCATGGAGCAGCATGAGAAGTACAAAACACTTGGGGGATTTGCAGCCGAGTGGAGACACACAAATAAGATAATGACTTGGGAATAACAATTTCTGTGTGCCATGTTGTTTGGTAAATATGGTTTGAGAGAGAGGAGGATACGGATGCTGTAATATTATATATTATATACATAATATAAACATGAGCACAAGTTTGTATATATAATGTATAAATATATGTATATATAAGGTGTATATATATACACACACACACACACACACACACACACAGACAGTACTAATCAAAGGTTTGGACACACCCATGATAGCATGTCTTTATTGTTATTATTTTTCACAAAATGTCAAGTAATAGTGAACCGGGAATCATGTAGTAACCAATACATTTGATATAAATCAATATACATTTATATTTTAGATGCTTCAAGTATTCTCTCAACTTTCTTGGTGTATTTTGTTTCACTGTCCTGTTGAAGAACAAAGGACAGTCCCACACCAAAGCACAAACCAGATGGTATAGCATATCGCAGCAGAATGCTGTTGTTGCCATGCTGGTTGAGTGTGCCTTGAATTCTCAGTAAATTACTAGCAAAAAACCCTGAGACCATCACAACTCCTCCATGCTTGATGTGGCAACATATGCAGAGGTCATCTGTTCACGCACTCTACATCTTACAGACACAGAGGTTGGAACCAAACATTTCGAATTTGTACTCATCAGACCAAAGGACAGATTTCCTCCGGTCTAATGTCCATTTCTCATGCATCTTGGCCCAAGCAAGTTTCTAATTACTATAGGTGTCCTTCAGTAGTGGATTCTTTGCAGGAATTACACCATGAAGGCCAAGAAAGTCTCTTCTGAATAGTTGATGTTGTGTCTGTCACCCTGTGAAGCATTTATTTGGACTGCGATCTGAGGTGCAGTTTATTGCCGATTTCTGAAAACCTAGCCTCTGCAGCAGAGGGAACTCTGGGTCTTTCCTGGGGCGGTCCTCGTTAGAGCCAGTTTCATCATAGAACTTGATGGTTTTTGCAACTGCACTTTCAAAGTTTTTGACATTTTCCAGATTGACTCAGCTACATGTTTTGATGTAATGATTGGCTGTCGTTTCTCTTTGCTTATTTGAGCTGTTCTTGCCATTATATGGACTACAGTACAGATACCAACTCTACCTTGTTACAACACAACAGTTTGGCCCAAGCACTTTAAGATGGAAATTCCACAACTTTACTTTAAACAAGGTACACCTGTTTATTCAAGTGCATTCCAGATGAGTAGCTCAAGAAACAGATTTAGAAAAGGCAAAGCTTTCATCAAGGCAAAGGGTGGCTACTTTCAAGAATCTGCAATATAACATATATTTTGACATGCATTTGGAACTGTTCATAATTCCCTTCACAGGTTCAAGCTGAAGAAAAACCGCCCCAAAACATGATGCTGCCACCCCCATGCTTCATTGTGGGTGTGGTGTTCTTTGGGTGATGTGCATTGTTTTTGTGCTAAGTATACCTTTTGGAATTATGGCCAAAAAGTTCAGCCTTGGTTTCATCAGACCATAACACATTTTTCCACATGTTTTTGAGAGTTGTTTATTTTTGCAGCCGTTTTTTGTAAGAAACGGCTTCTGTCCTGCCCTCTTACCTGATAGCCCATTCATATGAAACATACGGGAAATTGTTGTCACATGTAGCACACAGCCAGTACTTGCCAGAAATTCCTGCAGCTCCTTTAATGTTGCAGTAGGCCTTCTTGTCTTTTCATCAATTTTGGAGGGATGTCCAGTTCTTGATAATGTCTCTGTGGTGCCATATTTTCTCCACTTGATGACGACTGTCTTCACTGCGTTCCATGGTATATCTAATGGTTTGGAAAATCTTTTGTACCCTTCTCCTGACTGATATTTTTTAACAATGAGATCCCTCTGATGCTTTGGAAGTTCTCTGTAGAACATGGCTTTGCTCTGAGATGTCACAAAAAAAAAACTGCTGAACTTTATTTGTGATTAATTAGAGTCAATTTAAAAGATGGCAGGTGTGTAATTACTTCTATTAAAGATGATTTTATATATATATATATATATATATATATATATATATATACACTTACAGATCCGGAAAAGTGAGACCACTGCACCTTTTTTGTTTTCCCAAAAAGTTGGAAAGGAAGGTTTTGAGCGAGGAACAGAAGGGTTAAAATTAAGAGACAACTGCAAATTGAACTCTTCATAAGTATGACATATACTGTATGTATATTGTTTTTGTTTTATTCTGTACAATACTCCCAATTTCCAGATAAAAATATTGTCATTTAGAGTATTTATTTGTAGAGAATAACAACTTGTCAAAATAACAAAAAAAAGGTGCACTGTTATCAGACCTCAAATAATGCAAAGAAAACCAATTATATTCATTTTTCAACAACAAAATAATAATATTTTAACTTAGGAAGAGTTCAGAAATCATCTATATTTGGTGGAATAACACTGATATTTCAGGTCTGTATATTGGGCTGGCCATGACAGGATCTTGATCTGGGGGTGTTCCATCCACACCTTGATTGACATGGCTGTGTGGCATGGAGCATTGTCCTGCTGAAAAAAAAACTATTCTCACAGTTGGGAAACATTGTCAGAGCAGAAGGAAGCAGATATTCTTCCAGGATAAAATTGAATTTGGCTTGCTTCATGCTTCCCTCACAAAGACAAATCTGTCTGATTCCAAACTTGATGAAGCATCCCTAGATCATCACAGATCCTCCACAACATTTCCCAGTGGGTGCGAGACACTGTGGCTTGTAGGCCTCTCCAGCTCTCTGTCTAACCATTAGATGACCAGGTGTTGGGCCAAGCTGAAAATGTGACTCGTCAGAGAAGATGACCTTGGTCTTTTGCAAACTTCAGCCTGGTTCTTCATTGATTAATTGATAAAGGGCTTTTTTTCTAGCTTTGCACCACTTCAGCCCTGCCCCTAGGAGCTTGTTTTGAACCATCCACACCGTGCACTTCACCCCAACTGTTTGCCATTCTTTTTGTAGGTCACATGATGTCATCCTAGAGTTGTTCAGTGACATTCGAATGAGTTGACGTTCATCTCGGTCATCTCGGTCGTTTTTGTCCTCTGCCAGTCTGTAGCTTTGTTGTCCCCAATGTTTGTTGCTTGACCTTGTTCTTATGAACCGCCATCTTTGAAATGTTCAGGATGGACAAACCTGATGTTCACTGTATCCCTCTGCCTGTAAAGCCAGAATCAAACCCTTCTTTTATTTACTCAAAGCTCTTCTTTTCAACTCTTTTGTCATGCTGAATTGTTATTTTTTATTCAAATTACCTTTGAGGTTCTACTTGCACTGTTTTTGCCATCCAGCTGGTCCTATTGCAAGAGGATAGTAATGACCACAGCGGTAGTTTTTATACTTTTCCTCGTTAAATAAGATTTGGTTCAGGTAATCACCTAATCGGTACCTCATTAAGTAAAATGATGTGCCTGTGTTGGATTTTAACAGACACTGATATGGAATGGCTGCCATACATGTAGAGATGCTGATTTAAGAAACATTAGGAGTGGTCTCTTCATTTTTTCCTGATCTGTATATATATTTAGAGAGAGACAGAAGACATGGCAAGATAGAGTAAAAAGATTTCGATGCATCTAAGAAAACAAGCTCTGAGATCAGTCTTTCATTCAACACTTGCAAGGCCACTTCTGGCTTTCAAGAAATGATTTATCAGATTTGTAATATAGGGATTTATCCTGTCTTAAGTTAGAGGCACACCTGTTTCATGTCAGCAAAGAAAGCCTGACATCGCTCTGTCTTTCCTTCTTGTCGACCCTTTAAATGTACCAGTACTGGGGAAGCCTTTGACCTTGTTTGATCTTAGCCTTCGTCTGTCAGACTGGCGGACTTTGAGTTGTAAAGGCTGCAGAAACTCTTTCCTTAGAGTTAATGCGAGTGCTTGATCTGAGACTGAAGGCAGGGGCTAGAGACTATTTATAATATTTTCCTCCTCTCTGTTCTCCACTCTCACATCCCTCTGTCTTCTCTTTGACACAGCTAACTGCTCAACAAAGTAGCTAATGAAGCAGAAGAGGGAGAATATTTGCCTGATAATTAAGACAAATTTAGGGAGGGAGTTTGAAAGCAGCTACTTAGCCTGTAATTGTTCTCTGGTCGGCACACTAGTCTATACTCTCCTATGTAGCCCCTCGCTGACATGTCACATCTTCGTTTTCCACATGTAATTAAGGCAATTCTGTTTGGGTACGCCAACGTCAGAGAAGCAGTGGCTTAGATTACGTTTTTCTGTTGGCTATTTCCTTTTTAATGTGTGCAGTGGAACATGAATCTTGACACTTCTGTGTTTTCCTTATGATGGGAATGTATTCTATTCCTCTCCTGCGTGATGCTGCTTTGACAGCCCCTCTTATCTTAATGTGACTAAATACTGTAACATTTTCCTAAAACTGACCAAATGAAACCCAATGCATTCCTACCTTTTTTAACTCAAGGACTGCTGAGCTAGTTTATTAAGAACCATAACGTGACCTCCTGATAATCTGGAGACATACTAATTGCTTGTTTTTGTGTTATGGTTATACAAGCTCTGGACTGAAACCTTGCTGAAACTAAGTTTCTGTTTTCTTATACTGAGAGCAGGCTTGTTAGTGGGCATCACACATTATGAGCAGGGTCATCTCGGAGAAGTAATTTACAGTTTTTTTTCTGGTTTACTTAATATTTCCGTTTTTTTGTTGTTGTTGTGAATACATAACAAATGCAGAGGATAACAGCAGATAATCATGACCAAAAAGGAAAACAGAATTCCTGTTTTGAATTTAGAAGGACATAGTACAGTGTCGAATAGTCCAATTAGGGTATTTTTTGCTCAATATTTAAATACATGTTTCCACCGTTTTAACATGCAGCATATAGGTTTTTGCAACACTTTCATATGAGTTTTCACAAAATAAAATCCTTACTAAAATATTGGATTTGTTCTTAGCCTACAGCTGTACAACATACAATATACTACACCGAGCTGAATTGAAATCCAGATATCAAGTTTTAAATGGATGTTTCAGCCTGGAGCAAAGTAGGGGGAAAACTACAAGTGAATATTCTTTTAACAAATAACACTGAAAAATTACACTTTGCAAATATTTATCAACAGAAAAACATTTTCATAGTACGAAAACAAAACCACTCCTAGCTCTAATAGTTTTGTATCCCATTTTGCCTGAAATAGCCATTTCCTGTAATAATAGTCTCTTACATCAACTGGTAGGAATTTTTGTCTACTCTTCACAATACATCTTGAAGTGTGTCTTGTTTGAGGGCTTTCTTGCATGCATGGCCTGCTTCAAGTCCCGCCACATGATTCTAATAGGATGTAGACAGGGCTTTAACCCAGCCATTCCACAACCCTGTTTCTTGTTTTTGAGCCATTTTGCTCTGCCCTTACTTGGATGATTGGCATGTTGCAAGATTCGTGTTTGATGACTTTTCACAGATGGTCTCGCATTACTTTCAATGATTATCTGATATTATATGGAAATCGTGGTTATCTCTAGCATTACAGGAGAATAACTCCACCGTTGACTATTCTGTCCAGTGTTTTTGTTCTGGAACAATCAGCCATGTCTTGATATTCTTTTTCTTTGAGAGCTGAGCTTACTTCCTGACCTCCAACGTAGGTCAAGTTTGTGTAGCCTACAGTATATGAGCATCTTCCAGTTAGCTCGTGGCCTGAATTTGGTGGGATGTTATGCCGTATGTAGGTTTCTCAAATTTCTCCATTTGTAAATGGTCAACTAGACAGTGGAATGATGTACTGAAATTAGCTTTGTAACTCCCAGACTCATGGGCATCAACAAACTTTCTTCTGCGGCCCTCGGACCTTTCTTCTTCTTCTTCATGATGTGTTACCACACACTTGCATGGTGAAGGCCAAACCAGACCAATGTTTCTGGGTGACCCCGGTTACTCCCAAATGATTTCCCAGTCATTTGCATGTGTTTTGGTGCACCTGATTCATATTTGGTCAATATTATGTGATGGAAAGGTAAAGTAGTGGGTTGTAAATATGTCTATGTATTTGTGTGTCAGACAATTTTCTGGGAAGGGCTCGACGCGAGCCCTCCGTCTGTCCTTGATTCAAGGAATCAGGGCTCCCCTGGTAAGTTCAGGGGTCAGCGAGTCTACCCATAAACCCCTGTGCCTGTTTCGGATTTTACGAGCGCCAGTGACATTCTAGAAAATACAGAATCATAGGCAGGTGTTTGACTGGGTTACAGAATATCCGTGTGCCTACACAGTCAGCTTTGAAAACCTGCTGGATGGGTTTGACTGAATGGTCAAAGGGCAGATTCTTCTCTTCTTCAGTAACAGAACAGTGGTGCAGCAGGAGTTCTTCCAGCAGAAATGGATTGGCTCAGGGCTTGTTGTAGCAATTCATACTATTAGTATTTACAGTATAATTATATTTTCTTCAAAAGGGAGCTAGATTAGAGCATGCAACATTATAAATATTAAGGATGCAGCTTTAACACGTTTAATATTTCAGTAAAACACAGAAACATTTGTCAGACACCTCTCTATGTGGATTACTCTAAATTATGTGCAATCCACCACTTGGCCAATTGAAATGTTGCAGTTCTCCTCCTTTGAATCACTCCTCAGATGTCATTGTCATTTCGTGAGAAAGATTGGCTTTTTTTTGCCTGGAGGGAATACAGTGTATAGATTGATTAGCCAATATCGTAATGGCAACTTGCGTAATGGGCCTGTCAATCATGTCTTGGATAGAGTTGAGTGACATGACAAGGTGTGTGTGTGTGTGTGTGTGTGTGTGTGTGTGTGTGTGTAGGATGGTTAATACTCATTCAATGGGAGTTAACAGAAATGGGGCATTTGCCTCTGAACACTATTGAGATGACTGAGTTTAAAAAGATGTTTAACAACAAAAATACATGGTGGATTTCATAATGCTTTCATAGATCCTGACACCTGTACCGATGCTTAAAAAATGGATTAAATAAATGTCATGCTATATAATGGCTGGGGTAATGGTATATATCCCTCTATATTTAGTGAAACGTCCATGTAGTGCTATGAAGATTTTCTGAACGCACTAACTATATACAACATACAATTAACCACATATAACACACTGTACAACATACATGTAATAAGATACCACTTGCAACTAACAACGTACGACTAACAGCATAAAGCATATGACCTACAACATACAAGTAATAACATACGCCATACAACGAACAACATACAACATGCTACTAACAACAATTTGTAGACACACAATTAACAATGCTTAAGATACCACCTGCCACACAGCTAAAACACACAGCTAGTGACAACAAAGAACAGCTATCAGCTCACATGTTACACACAGGTTATTAACAACATACATCGCCTTAGAACAAGGACATGCAGTATCTACCCTGCGACATAAGAATGCGTCACCTCCCTTGTATGCACATTCAGAGGTCACAGCATACCCTACATAGGGTTGTTTTGCTAGCTTGTCCATCGGTATACCTGGTTCCCCAGGTATTACCTGGTTCCCCAGGTATGAATGGCTCCCTGATTAGACAGCCGGTTCGGGACTCCGGGACTGGAGTTGCGTAGCCCTGGTATAGTATTTATAGATACGGCTGCCCTGACATTATCCTACTGTGTTTGGGGCAGGGCTGGATGTTCACTGACGTAGTGGTATTCAAGGCTGGTGGCCGTAACAGGTTTACTAGGGTACAGGGTTAAATGTTATTATTATGAAAGGACATCATTATTAATATTATTATTATTATTAATTTCAGGACATTATTTGTTTAGGGTTATTTGTTGATATTGACATGCTGTAGATATTTATACAAATACATTTTGTCTCATCATATTTTTGGGGGTGGGATAAATTGGGGGCCCTGAGAAAGGTCCCACCTCATTAATGTCGTCTCCGCTGAAGAAGTTCGAACGCCACACTGTTCTGAAGTATTGTCTGCGTTCGATCAAGGATCTCTAATCTGTTGCCCAGACAACCCACTCCCTACATCGCGCTCAGTCTTTCAACAGGCGCCGTGAAGTGGGAAGTACGGCTTCCATGTAGACAATATTGCACCGTTGAGGCAATGCATGCAGTCTGGCCCTGGAGACGTAACACCTAAAGGACGGAAGCCGATTCATGTCACATATTTGTTTGCCGTACGAGTTTGTGGTGTCTGACAAGTTGACAATCCGTTTTAATGACTGCTTCCGACTTTGTCAGCCTCCCATGAAAGTTGTCGGGGAACAAATGGAATCCGTGTTGCACTCAGTAATAACTGCCTCCTCGTGAGTTCATATTTTTTGGGGGGCTTAACTATTTATCTTGCCATGTAGATGTCTGTGAGCGTCCCTCCAAGGAGGCTGTGGTGTACGGGGGTTTTCCCCAGCTGCCTCGTATTGCGGGGCTGCAGTCTCTACATCTCTTCCCCTTGCATTCCCTGGAGGCTTGTTAGAATTGGGGTTGGGATTGTCAAAATATTTATAGGGCTTGAAGAGGCAGCGCAAGAAAAAAAACAAGCGGAGCACTTTTAGTCGGCTGTTGTAGTATTGTTTCATGGTGGGGTGAGAGTTTTTAGTTTGCACTGGGTGGTCAGCAAGCCAACTATTGATTTTGCCAACAGGTTCTCTCCACTGGGATGACGAGGAGGTGCTTTGTGATGAAATCAGCCGCAGTGTCCTGATATGCTTTGATCTGAATTTCATCTTTAGCTCTGTGGCTGAGTGGGTAGAGCACTGCGCTTGCGATACCAGAATGGTGGGGTTAATTAATATGAAATAAGCTATGCATGCATTCCAGTTGAAGCTTGTTGCTTCTGCAAGACCGTTGCTTGCCTACTTTGCCTACAGAGGGAGCAGGGCCAGCTCTAGACCTTTGGAGGCCCTAAGCCCCATTTTCTTTCCGGGCTCCTTCTCTAATGGTCCCTATCAGCCGGGGGCCCCTAACGTTCTTAGGCCCTAAGCGACCGCTTATAATGCTAAAGCCTGGAATCTGCATTGAGAGGAAGCGGGGGGGCCCCCTCCTCAACTTCAAGCTAAGATCAAACCCTTCATCGCTTCCCAAGACTTTCTGGTCCCGTTGCTAATTCACCCTTTAGTGAAAGCAGCACCCCCTCAGCCCAGTCGAACCTCTCCTATGTTCTGGCACCCCAGCGTCGGAGCTAGTTTTCCCTTGAGTCCGTTGCCAATTTTCTGAAAACTTCTTGAACCTCTTTATTTTCTAAAGGGTATCTTCAATGATTCCGCGGACCACATGTAGCCAGCCGTTAAATTCATAAAACCGAAATTGTACGTAGCGTATCGTGGGGAGCTTTTCAAGACAACTGAAATAGCCTCATTGTCGTGAGTACAGCATGCGCTGAACCATAAAATGGGCTATGGGTACTCGACATTGTTGAACCGGCTTGACATTTTTCAAAATTGTAGGTTCATTGGTCTGAATGTCAAATGGAGAGTTTTTTTTAATAGTTTCTTTATCTAGAGTAATACAGATGTCATCTGACGCTTCAGTCAGTATTTGCAGCCGGGCTGATATCACAGCTATACTTCTGTCGGGATAAGGCTGCCTTCTCTCCCATGGTCTTATAGAATCTAATGGTTACCTGGGCTGTGGACTTTGAGGCGCCAGATAGCTCTGTTGGAATGTCGAGTTATGGGGGATACATTCATTCATATACACACACACACACACACACACACACACACACACACACACACACACTGGGAGACCGGCCCTTTCCTACCCCGGCCCGGTCTAATGGGAATCGTATGGATGAGTGCTCAGTGGCTTGGTCCTCGGATGGGCGGCAGAATGAAAGCGCTCCAACTGTGAGGCTGACACAGGAAAAATGGACTGTGCTGAGTGGGGTAGCAGGGCTAAACCGTGGATGCTGAGGCACGTTGCAGAGAAATGGTCCACAATGGGATTGATGATGAAATGTTTAGATCAGAGCCAAGGTGTTGCTTTTCTTCCCAGACAGTGAGAAATTCGAATGTAGTTCGGGACTCCCTCATCTTCACACACTGATGCGATGGAGCTTTTTGTAGTTTTGTCAGTTACTGACTAGGTGTCATTGGCCATTTATCCATGTCCCTGTTGCCCTGGTGTTGAACATTCCTGTACATATATACAGGAATGTTCAATACCATGAATAGGTATGGTATGTCCCCATGTTTTTATGTCAGAAACTCTCAAGGGATTAGAGAATGTACATAATATGGAATGTTGTAGCAAGATAAAACACACAAATGTAATTCTTCCATTAAATGACCTTAGCTAACATTTGCCTAGATATTGCGAGATAATAGCCTAAAGTAAAGAATTACACAATGTTATTTTTCTTAAAAACAACAATATATTGCTTTTGAATTGTTATTACATTTTGCCGCTGACGGAAAGAATGAAAACCGAGGTTCCCGTTTTCTTTTGCTCATCCCTCCAGTATTTGTGACTTAATTTCAAAGAGGCTGCAAAGATCAGTCAGCAACATTCCTTCTGTAGTTCTGTGATTCAAAGATGCAATATTTTTTCCTTATTTTAGTTTTTGCCCAAACTCGGAAATCATTTTGTGAAGCTCGGCTCTGGGTCTTCACACCTCATCTCAGCCAGGAGTAACCCGTTCCGCATACCCTCTGCCCTTCATACCGGATTTGGGCTTAGCACTATCAGACCCCCGGCCCAAATCTTGACCTCTTACGAGCCGACCAGCCGAGCACCGGAACCGACTCTGGACCAGTTGCTTTAGGGGGCCGTGGTGATGCTGGCAAACACCCATGCTTTTCTGCTTTTCCAGACCCATGTGTTCTGACAGCTGTCAGCTGCCAGCTGCCTGGGCCCTCCCGGGTCCATCAGCGCCGGCGAGCGATCTGCCTTGGGGGGTTGAGGCCGGCCCCCGAGCTCCCAGCTCCCACTGCTCTTGCTGCTCTCTGGCGGTGCCTAATCACTGGCCGAAGCCGGGAGTTCCAGTGCGCAGGCCACGCGGGAGACGGGCTGTCGGGTAATTGCGCAGCCTGCAGAGTGGCTGACCTGTGTGTCTGCCTGCGTCATGGCGGTGGGCACTGAGGCATCTGCAGCAAGCAGTCAGGGGCCTGTCAGTAGGGAAAGACGGACATGGAGAGGAAGAGAGACGGGTAAATGGGTAGAGAGTGCGGTCGGAAGAGGCAGGGGGAGAAAGTGTTCGAAGAGGGCGAGTGAGGGAGAGCGTGAGGAGCAATGAGGCAAAACTAAATGTGGTGGGGTCGCAGAAGGACAGAGTGGGAGATTTTTTTTCTGAAAAGACGGAGGGACTGATAAAGGAAGACGGCGAGAGAGAAGAGGTGAGTGAGGGATGCCTCTTCAAAGCCCCTGCGTGCTGTGTGCAGATGTTGAAGAGCTTTGAATAGCTGCGCCTGTTCTGGAGGGAGCGAGGCAGCGAAAGGAGGAGACGGGGGGAGTGCATGAGAAAGAAGCAATTAGTGTAATTAGCCAAGTAGTTTTAGCCAGGCTTTGACAATATATGTCACCTCTCGTTATGTATTATAAAGTGAACACAGGGTCTAAAATGAGCAGCAGCGTTTTTTTTTTTTGGACAGTTCTTCCGGACTTTTCCCCGACTACCGCATGTCAATGCTGATCTTACTCTCAGGTCTCGGCCAGCTGCATGTCATTGACTTTCCAATGGAACGCCGGGTCTTTTGGATGCAGGACACCTTCCACATGGGGAAGGTTCCAAGCAATAATGGTCGCTGAAGCATCGCTGTCTGGGTGTAGCAAATTGTCTGGATTATCACAACATCTGAGGGGTTTTCGTTATTCATTCACGGTGTCGGGAGATGCTTTGAATGCATAATGAGATATGTTCGAGTATTCGGAGAATTCTTCTTTATAGAGCACTGAGACCATGTTGAATATTATTGAATTACCCACTTTTGGTGTGTAAGAGACTTAAAAGCAAACGTACGGTATGATGGTTCGAGATGGTGCTTTTAGCAAATACTCTCCTGTCCTGTTAAATAGGGCTATTCCACTGCATCCTGTTTGGACTCGGCCGATCTACAATGGGTCTTTACATGTACGCTTAGTATTCACAGCTGGGTGGGACGGACGTTAGTTCTAGTCACTGCTAGTGAGGCTTCCCAGTGAAAGTGTCATTTCAGTAACGGAGTTATTTCACTTTTTTCATCAGGGGGTGGGATTACTTGAAATGCCCTTTGATGTGATACGACGAGCAGGCATTGGCTGCCTGGGCAAACCTTTTCTGCCCAAACATAATTCAGTTCCTTTTCCAATTACATTTCCTAAATCGACCTAAAACAGTATCAAATGATTTCACAAGGGTTCCATCCATCTGAACTCAGAACATACTCTTTCTCTACCATCCATCCCTCCATCTGTCCGTTCATCCGTCCCTCCATCTGTCCGTTCATCCGTCCCTCCATCTGTCCGTTCATCCGTCCCTCC
>JACXGJ010000228.1:0-42280 GCA_016801105.1 Esox niger | reverse complement strand
TGTCTCTTTTGTGTTTCTTTTTGTCCTTGACATGGCACCGGGGCCACAGGACCCAAGCAACTGTGACAAATTAGGATTGGAGATGACAAAGTAGCCTTTTTTAATAAGCTCTGGAAAGGGGATTTGACTCGGGCGACGGGGCTTCCTTAAATAAGCAGTCCGTCTGAAATCTTTATGGGTCCTGCTTTGATGACTGCTTCCATCCATCTGATACGAGATGGGGGTTCGACCCGCGGGATTGGGGGTGTGGGGGGACAGTGTTGGGCCGTTGCATGATCCAAACACAACATTAAAAACACTGGTTGGGAGAGAGGTGGTGGGGTGTGGGTGGGGGGTATCGTGAGGCTGTTAGCCCAATTGCATCTGCATTTCCCTTCTAACGTGACACGTTGGTATAAGAGAGATGTGGGAAGCTGCAGCGATACTCAGACCCAGCTCAGTGGCCGGACGCGTTCTTAGACGGAACCTGCTTGCTCATTATTATTTAGCGTGGCAAACCTGCACGCTCATTATTATTTAGCGTGGCAAACCTGCACGCTCATTATTATTTAGCGTGGCAAACCTGCACGCTCATTATTATTTAGCGTGGCAAACCTGCACAATATTGTCAGTCATTTCCCTCGAGGACCCCCATATTGTCCTGGTTCTTTTCTTGAGGCCCCCATTTTAGCTATATATCAATTATCTTTGCATGCACGCACACACACACACACACACACACACAAACACACACACACACACACACACACACACAAAACCAGTTAGAAAAGACCAATGGACTTATGGACCAGCCCATCTGTCATACATTTTACTGACACCAGCTTTCCCAATTCTAGTCCCATTGCCCAGACTATGGGGTTTGTGAATGGTTCTTTCATCTAGTGGCTCAGAACCCTCTTAATGAAGGGCTGTACCTTAAGACTTAAAATACTTTTAACCCCACTGATTCAGTGTCCCTTTTTCTTACTGGAATTAATCGTGATCTCTTGTTTTACAAAGGATTGCCCCAGCATCTTCAAACCAGCACTTCTGGGTGCAGAAACACTGCAGCTTGCTAGGCAGCTAGCTAGTTAGCTAGCACAACAACTCATGGTTGAGATCATAATATCATCATGCATTTTGTGAACAATATTTGACAGAAATAGGCCTTTTGAGTTAGATCTTTGATCTTTGAGTTCAGCTCCTGATAAATGGGGGCAAAAAAAAGTGTGGCGTTTATAATTTTGTTCAGTGTATATTCTCAAGCCTTCTTCATTAAAACACGAGATTTCACACCCTCTGCAACCTATTCACCACAATCTTGTGACTAGCAATTGGGAATTTGATAGCAAATGTTTAGTTTTTTTTGGGTCGACATTCCAATACATTCATATAATTCCACAACATGTTAGCAAATTATAGACTGGATATTTCCTTACCCCACTCTCTGTCTTTGGCCCTAATTTTGGCAAAACCCAAATAAAAGATTAAAGTGTGTGCAACAATACATATGAACTACATCTAATTGTTTACAATAAGCAACACAGAAAGAAATGCCTTGAAATAGCTGCCATGAAGTCTAACATTTCTAATGAAACACTATATATTGAGGCAGACAGCATGTGCAAATGTAACTTCATTTTACAGGATGAGATAATGCATGAAAAAACATGGAATGACTTTGAAATGTGAAGGTGTAGCCTCTGTGAAGATGTTAATTGAACGTGTCTTTCATCTCTCTTTTTACCCTGGAGTAATAATTATTTTTTAGCCTCAGATTACTATGACTCTGGTTATGATTCTGGATGGCTGAACACCTGTAAATAGTGGAAAGACCTTTTGGAGACAGTGTGAAGATTCTCAAACCATAACATTGAATTTTATTCCCCTTTTGCGATCCTATTCTGGATTGGCCAGTCTACATTAATTATAGGCTTAGCACCTGGGTGAGGTGGTCCCTTACGCAGAAAAACCTGAGTTGGAAATGTTATGCCGGACCACGTAAGCGGAGCCAGCCAAGAAGAGCGAATGTTTCTTACTGAGTGAGTGAGGGTCTGATTGAGTCCCACCTGTTAAATAGAGTAGTGGTTTGTAAAGCAGACCTTTAAACTGTAGGTCCTGTGTTCTTATCTTGACAGACAAAGACAAAGTACGCTTTGTGTATTATTCCATATAGACAAAAACTTTGCTGGTGTAGGATCTGAGCATTAACAGTACAGTATGAATGTACGTTTCATTAGAAGTGAATATGCCTAGATATTGAGATGTACAGAAACCTCTCTGTTAAGATTCTCCTTGTAGGATGCACTCTGGTAACCACAGGAATGTTTACATTGACCAGTTGTCATGGGGGTTACTGTCTTGGCTTTGCTAGGTCAACACACCCCTCACATGCATATAACAACTGGTTAACCCCCATTACAGTTGAGAGAGAAACGGAGGAGAGTAGGGAAGAGTTTGAGCCTGTAACATCATGTGCTAATAGACTATCAATACGCTGCAATAAACAATTGAATTACTCTCTCCCTTGACAATCGAGTACGCGAGTTATTATTACTACCACTATACGACATGGCTGATTTCTAACAGTTCTGGTACCGCGACCGGATGGACAAGTTTTAACACTGGCTAAAACCTTCAGGAAGCCTGAAATAAAGCAGTTTATGGTTATATTGCGACTGTTTCTGGTGGATTAAGTATGCATCCGTGCATGATTTTTGGGTCAGGATATACACAACACATTTGCTGGCTACAACAAACAGTAGTTACGTTATAGTAAACCTTAACTAAAACTGTATAGGGTTATATTACAACTGTTTCTGGCATGGAAGAGTTCATCTTCAGTCTTGTTAGCAGTTGCTCAATTCTTGTGACTATTCCAGTAAGTTAGTCGATACTGGTAACACCTATTACTGGCTAATTAGCTGTAAAAAGAAAAACTACCAGTGGCAAAAGCAATACAGTTCATAGATGCTATTTGTGGTGGAGGTTAACTTAGTAAGAAACATTGGTCAGTTCACCTGTATCAATATCATTCACGAAAGGCCAGTTTGCTGCTGAAATGGCCTGTGGTAAAAGCAGATTTGTTGAGGGTCGACACAACATGCTGTACTGACACCCGTCAAATGTACCGCTCTGTGGTGTAGTGGTTAACAACGCAGTCTTCCATGCTGGCGACCTGAGTTTGAATCTCGAGAGGGCAACTCTTTCTGTTGCGTTCCGGCTGAACTAGGCTTGCCTGGTTACATATTTTTGTGTCCATTTGCACCAGTTAGGCAACGCCCCGACTTCTGCCGGGTTTGCCATCTGTAGTTTGGTGCGTCTTGAATCTTCTCGTGTGTCTGCCGAGTACACGGAACATATCGAAGAGAAGTATCAGGCATAACAGGTGGGTGACCGGAGGTAGGGTACCGGACAAAACACAGAAGGACTGTTCAGGAGTAGCTTCGCTGCACACCTGGTTGTCCCATGCAGATCAGAACGTAGAACCTCACGTTCCACATCCTTGAGAGCAACACATTCACCATCTGCCACCCCTTCCATGGTGCGTTCATCATAGCTCAGCAGCAGGGTTTCTTTGGTCCATTGATCAGTTATTGAATGTATGTACAATGTCCCGTCTCGGTTCCAGTTAACACGAAGTGATTGCAAAATGCACATATGATCACTCAAATAGGACGCACTGATGACGCTCCCTTCTGAACACCTTCGTCCCTGAAATGGACATGTCATCCCTGATGTCAGTGGACTCCTATTCTTTCCAACCTCTCTGTGAACTCTCTCTGCCCAACACCTGCTGTTAGGTATGTCTGAGCCTCAGCGAGCCTGACTTTTCTAACAAGGAACTCTGGTAAAACCGTGTGTGGTTTTCCATCTGTTTTGGGGGGTTATATGGCTGGCCTCTCGGTCTACTTTATACATTAAAGTTTTGAGTGAGGATCAGAAGCGTTCAATTTGTTGTGGTTTTCTTAGCCCTTCTGTTCATTTTAACCCTTCTGTTCCTCACTCAGAACCTTCCTTTTTGACTTTTTTGGAAAGGAAAGATAAAGGTGCAGTTGTCTCATAATTCTTTACAGAGCTGTATATATATATATATATATACCATATAAATATACCATGTAAATTTACCATATACAATAATGTATGACATTGGAAGTAGCTTGAGTTCCATTGAGCCTGAATTTAACAGGAGGATTTTGCTCAATTCAATTAAAATACTGTACCTAGAATCTTAACAAAAGGTAGATACATTCTTAATCTCATTAAAATATATTTTTATACGGAGATCAGTGAGGCAGGCTGCAATGTAGAAAGCAAGTGGGAAACAAAGAGAGGAAGCAAGCAGACTGAAACAGGTTAGACTACTGATGAGGTCCCCTGAAAATACAACAGGCTCTATTAAGAGAATCGGTTATGATATTATCACTTTAAATAGTAGGTAAATGCAATAAACATATCCGCATCATTTTTCTCTGGACTATTCCATTGTCCAGTCCATATGAAGAATTTGAGTAAATTCGTATACTTACCCATATTTCTGAGTACAGAAAATAACACATGTTTTTAGTTAAAAGCGGCGGTTGAAGGTCTTATCCCGATCGCCCATTTGAGTCCTTTCGTCTTATCTCGAACCGGCATGTTAACTTGACATGGTTATGGTGTTATGGTGTGCCCACATTTTCTCTACAACCCACCTCCCCCCTGAAAGAAAATGATCCACGTGAGATGACTGGAAGGGGCACAATGAAGACATACTGTGTAGGGTAAAAGTGAAATACTCCTTTGGAGACTGGATAAAGAATGGTGAAACAAATATGAAAGGCGAACAAAGTGACTCAAAGAAAGGAAGACATGTTTACTGCTTGGCAAAGGGACAGAGCTGTATGTTTTTGAGATTTTACTCCAAAAGGATTTTTCTGTCTAGATAGACATGTATTTCTGACATTCCATGATATAATACTCTGATAAACTGTCTTGTGGCTTAGCCAAGAAATAAAATACTGCAATAAACAGACCTGACAATTCCAAAAAAGGAGAGATATTTTTTACCAAATTTATAGTTACTGTTTATTGCACATACGGGGCTGCATCGAAGCTAAATTATGAAATGGACGAAAAGTGGTTGAGAGTCAGGAGGGAGAATGGAAGCACAGGAAGAGGCAAAATGGGTGCGGTTTGAAGAGGGGTCACAAAACATAGCCCCTATTTCATAATTTTAGTTTTAATAGAAAGGACGCTGAGAACTAAAACTGGGAGTAATTTAGAAAGTGCAGGTAACTAAAAGAGAAACAGAGATGGAAGAATATAGTGAGTTAAAAGGCTAGAAGTTAAGGAACAGGAATGGGAGACCGATATAGAGAAAGGATAAAAAGGCAGAGAAATATATAGGCAGAGAGAATAAGAAGAGACACAAATAAAATGGCACCAACACAAGTAATATTCAGGACAATTTTTACTAGCCAAATATGAACATGTGTGAGGAGAGAAGTGGAGGAGAGAGCTGTGGAGGTGGGAACAGGGAGGGAAAGAGGAGGGAGAGAGAGATAGGGGGAGTTTAGGAGGACGAGGAGTATGAAGAGAGGGAGAAGAAGAGAAACGGGGATGAGGAGGGAGAGAGATGGGGAGGTGGAGAGTGAGAGGACAGTCTCCTCGTCACTGGCCCCACACCCATCAGTTTACGCTGATATGGTTCCCAGTGCGTAATGTGCTGTCAGAGGGCCTGCTCTGGGCACAGCCACTGACGAGAAGCGCACCCACATTTTCGAGTCAATCCATCGGCACGAATGACACGAATGACTGTGCCGGGCTCGCCACTAGCTTTGCCGGACTCGCCACTAGCTTTGCCGGGCTCGCCACTAGCTTTGCCGGGGTCGCCACTAGCTTTGCCGGGCTCGCCACTAACCGTGCCGGGCTCGCCACTAGCCGTGCGGGGCTCGCCACTAGCCGTGCCGGGCTCGCCACTAGCCGTGCCGGGCTCGCCACTAGCCGTGCCGGGCTCGCCACTAGCCGTGCCGGGCTGGCCACTAGCCGTGCCGGGCTGGCCACTAGCCGTGCCGGGCTGGCCACTAGCCGTGCCGGGCTGGCCACTAGCCGTGCCTGGCTCGCCACTAGCCTTGCCGGGCTCGCCACTAGCCGTGCCGGGCTCGCCACTAGCCGTGCCGGGCTCGCCACTAGCCGTGCGGGGCTCGTTACTAGCCGTGCCGGGCTCGCCACTAGCCGTGCCGGGCTCGCCACTAGCCGTGCCGGGCTCGCCACTAGCCGTGCGGGGCTCGTTACTAGCCGTGCCGGGCTCGCCACTAGCCGTGCCGGGCTCGCCACTAGCCGTGCCGGGCTGGCCACTAGCCGTGCCGGGCTGGCCACTAGCCGTGCCGGGCTCGCCACTAGCCGTGCCGGGCTGGCCACTAGCCGTGCCGGGCTGGCCACTAGCCGTGCCGGGCTGGCCACTAGCCGTGCCTGGCTCGCCACTAGCCGTGCCGGGCTCCCCACTAGCCGTGCCGGACTGGCCACTAGCCGTGCCTGGCTCGCCACTAGCCGTGCCGGGCTCCCCACTAGCCGTGCCGGGCTGGCCACTAGCCGTGCCTGGCTCGCCACTAGCCGTGCCGGGCTCCCCACTAGCCGTGCCGGGCTTGCTTTTGGGGTGGATGAGATGCCTTGCGACTGTACCATGTTGGCCAACCTTCCGGCCCCACATCAGAAGGGTGTTAATTGACACAGCTCTTAATTGCCTCGGCTGTTATCAACAAACTTCTGCGACTTTCCTGTATGGCCAGGTTAAGAGATGAGGGGAAGTTCTCTCTCGTGCATGCTCTCTCTCCAAAATATTACATCATGTGTTTTTTTTAGAACCAATTAACTGTAAATGCGTACACACTCAATGAGATTCCCAGAATGAACTCTAAAGACAGGGTTTTGGTGGAGTGGTTGCTGTTTTAATATGCCGAGCATTTTTCATTCGAGCAAATGTTTCGGTTTAAAGAGCAACTTCAGAGCCCTATTTCCACCCAGAAAAATGTTTGATACAAATGGTTTCTAATTAATCATATACACACTGCCAAGCACACAGTTAAAATATCTACAGTTGGGGGGCAGGGTAAACGTAGATAGGCAAAAATAAATGAATCTGTGTTTTTTCTCCCCGTAGCCATTCGCCTTTGAGGCGGAAATGGAATAAACAATGTGCTTCAACTTTGAAGTCGGCTCTTTAGCTACAACATACAAGTCTAACTGGGGACATGAAAAATTATATTTTGGATCAATTCAAGTTGAGTAGGAGACTAGTAGAAGAGGAAATTTCACCATATGTTCAATATGGATGATAAACATTTTTTAAATGTAAGATAAATGTTTATATACTTTGATTTCAAATGCAAACATCAAGTGCTGTTTTGTTCTTTGAGGTTGGGTGTGTAAATGGGTCATTATTCTGTTTACTTCAAATGAGATGTCAGGGTTTTTCCCATGGATCAAGAAGTCACTTTGAATTGTGAGTTGAGTCATCACTGCCTGCGCTCCCCTTAAATGTCACAGATGTCATAACCTTTTAACATCAAAATAATAAATGCAAGACTTAGTGATACTGTTACTCACAAAAAATGGAAAACAAAGCTGTCAGAACACAGCATTTCACCGCTGAGGACGTGAAAAGATCGAATGGAATGCTTGAGGCCAGATTCGGAACGCTCCATACCTGAAGTGCATCCAACAGCACAATGTGGTGGAACTTCTTATTCTTTGGCCTTATCCAAAAAGCTCAATTGCACATTCATGCTTGTTCGGTTTGACTGAAGTCTGAATTTGAATTATTATTCATGAACAAAGCAAATACTGGCTTGTGCACTTGGCCTGCCAGATTTGATAGTCTCACTCAACAAGCACTGAGGCAGAGTATAACGGTCTATCAGTAAATGAGTTGTCCCCCACTAATGCATACTCAACATAATTTTGTAAATTCTGGATCTATAATAAGATGCATCATCCAATCAAGTTGAATTAAATTCCCCCAGCGGTGACTAGGATATTGTATGGATTAATGAGACTCCATGACCATGTGTACCAAAAGTCATCACTGAGTCAAACATATAAATATATGTCAATGTTTTACTGTTTTGAACTAATCTGAAAAATATTTAACGGAACACTGTTTTTCACTGCAGTATGGACATTTCAGTATGCAAGTTTCATGCGGGTGTGCAATTTTTAAAATGCCGGATCTCTATGGCATCTCTGCGGTCAGTAACTCAAGAGTTATCAAAATCAGGCAAGTGGTCTATGAGATATCAAATGTGATGATGCTCGTACGAATACTTAACCCGCCCAATTTCCTTGTGAGGGGGCTTTCCTCCACTACCTCCTCCTGCTGATAGTGTGATCTCTTTACTTCGAGGTCATGACATCACAGACACACTATCTGTTTTCGTTTTTTGTTTCCGATCTGAAGGTTTCACAAAGCCCCATTAATCACGACCTCAACACACTGCCTCTTATCTACAACAGTCCCTCTCAGCAATGTTTGTTTGAAGTATTAGGGGGTTGTTGCTGTGATGGATTGAATTGCTTGATTAATACTTTTATCCAATTAATGTTCCCTCATGCAATTAATCAGCTGGCTGGGGTTAAGCTCGGTTGGTTGACCGGACTCAGGCAGGCAGATTTCGGGGGCCGTGGCTGGGGAAGAAAAAAATCTCCACATAATCTCTTTTATTCACCATCCGCCCATCCACACACCTGGTGTTTTATCTCCTCTCTCCTCTTTTATTCACCATGCTCCCATCCACACACCTGGCATTCTGTCGTCTCTTGTATGGTGCACCATCGCTCTTCTGCTTAGAGCACATTGTTCAGGTTTTTTATGCCAAATACAAACGGCTTTCTGTGGCGTTCTGAACACAAACAGCTCCTACTAGATAATCTGTAGAAAACCAACATTTTCATTATTGTTGAAAGGGCTAAAAACAAATTGGCATGGAAAGATGTTATGTTTTAGACAGATACTAGTTTGAAAAATGTAAGGAATCAGCCTTGGGCATGTTTTTGTCTTTTTTGCAGTATGCACAGAAACTGTTTACAACTTCATAAACAGTATGATGAAAAACACTGCATTTTATAACCCAGCCAATTATAGATACCTTTTCTGTCCTACAGGGAAACATGATGTTAACCAATGGTTTTCCTATTTGACTTTCACAGGTTTTTCCCCCGCAGTGCCTGAACCATCCAGAAGAATTCTGAAACAGAATCCTGGCCAATGAAGTTCCCTGAAGAATCCTGTTGGCCAATGGAGTCCCCTGAAGGATCCTGGATCCTGACCCTGGAATTGAGTGACAGAAGATGTGAACTGGATCACACACATCTCTAGATTCCTCTACCCGGAGGCAAGCGCTCTGAGGACCAGAGTTTAAGAATTTGCAGATTTTCTTTGAAATCCTCCTAATGAGTGAGAATGTAACAACATATCGTGAAAGATAATAAATTAGCCTTTTAGTGAGAAGAATTCCAGTTCCCATCATGTGTTCATTCCTATAGTGAGTTACCCAAAGCTATTTGTAGTATTTGAACCCTATTTTACCGCCCAATTTGTCTGCATAAGTTATAGAAATACCATTTTGCTCGTTAAAAGTCCTATCATCTGAAATATTGATTTTTTTGCCATGCAAGGATCAAAACTGTAATTTTCAAGTCTGAGGGAGTTTTGGGTCAATATTCCACCCACTCCCTTTAATGCCTTACTTCAGGTAAATATTTGAATGCTGTCATTATCTCAAGAAGCTATTTTACAGAGATAACATACTGGAAAGCTGGTCTTGGCCCGGCCATCTTGTACAGTAATAATAATACTAATAAAAAACATCTATTTTGGCCAAATGGATTTGCATCAAGTGTAGACAGACAGGGTAGGAATGTCAGAAAATAACCCAATGGCGACATTCACATGGAAAAGTTAAGGTTTGTTCAAAATGATTTGTAAAAGTTTCATCCGCACATAGAAAAACATTTGTTTGCCTTTCAAATATCATGGCGTGTGATGACATGCCCAGCACACTGAGACGGAAATATTTAAAACAATAAAAGTTTCATCTGCAAGTTTTATCTTCATGGGGAAAACATTTGATTGTCTCTCTAATTTCAATTAGTGCGATGACATGCCCTGAATTCTAAGACAGAACTATTTCAGACTATAAAATGCTTGAGCACCGTGTGGATTAATTCAAGAGTCCTAGCAGAGATATTTCAACATTATCGGGTGACAGGATCTACAACTCTTCGGGAATTCCATGTAGAGCCGAGCAGGATTTTCCAAAATGGCTCCTTCTTGGAGGTTGGGAGCTTGTAGCATGTTGGTTGCACTTTGGCTTCTGCATTGCTGTGGTCGTGGATGGTCAGAGACAACGAGGACTAGTGGCATGGTCAAGGGTGGAATTAAGGAGCAGGAGCTCCTTTCCCACGACAGAGTGAAGAGAGGATGGGTGTGGAACCAGTTCTTTGTGGTGGAGGAATACACGGGCACAGAACCGCTCTACGTTGGCAAGGTAGGCCCACTGTATGTTTGGATGCTGTCTGTGTATGTGATGGGATAGCATGAACTTTAGACTTAACAGCACTGCACATTAAATGGACACGTCATGCAGACAGCTGAAAGAATCTCTACATTATGCTGCATAACCACGGTTATCTGAATTCAGATATTGGCAATTGATTCTTATAGTTATTTTGGTTAAACATAGTAGACAAACAGAAGAAAAGTCTGAAGAACAAACAGACATACAGACAGATGGACAAACAAACAGACAATCAAACAGACAAACTGACTAAGCGTGAGCAAAGATTATCTCAAAATAATGAGCTATTTGGGAAGAGAAAGGGAAGAAAAAGACGAGAGAGATCTAGGATTCATGCATTTTGAAGTGATTCATTACTAGAGAATGTGGCGGGGCAAGCAAAGCGTTGATATATACATGCTTTGGAGGCATAGCAGGGGGGAAAGAAAGAGAGATGATATTTTTCATAAAATTACCCAGAGTTATTGCTCTCCGTGAGGCTGGGGCACAAGCCAGTACTATTAATAGGTGCGGGGTAGTGGTGTTGCTTGACTCATCCATTGCTAAGGATATCAAATACTTTAATTAGAGCAATAGGATTAAAAACGACCATCGTTGCTTTTTATCAGCACTAGCCATTTAGAACAAGTATTTTTTGGGGGGACTTCTTCGTCCAACTCAGCAAAGATGCCAAGGTTGTCCTACCGCAGCCATTAATCTGCTAATGATATATGATTTTCTCTAAATGGTCACTCACATCGCAATAAACTGGCAGCTTTGTTCAATACATTTGGGTAATGAAATTCCCTGGTCTTATATGGCCCCTCTGCTTTCTCTTACTTTTGTCTGCCACATTGGCTTTATGTTCAGTATCTGGTTTACTGATGTACACCACAGCGGCCATTGAGGTTCAACAAAAAAAAACTCATGACTTACCCAGAACACGGTTGCTGTTCCATTTTCTTTCCCACAGATTGAAAACATCCAATCTGAAGCTTCACTTTCCATAGAGAGCTATTGTTGAGGTAGAGAAAAGATGTACCTCTGAGCTACTTCTCAGTCTCATTTCATCCCAAGGCCTGCTTTTGAAACTCATACATTGTGCAATGCAGATTTTTATGTTCCTACACGTTACTTCTGACCCTTAAAATGTACTTCTGCCTAAATTTTTTTGCATTGAAAAGCTTAATGTTTTATTCATCCAATTCACAGTATTAAACCAGCTAACAAAAATATTTTATGAAATGGTCCACCAAGGTCCTAATTGGTGAACAACAGATTATTTCAAAACGTCGTGTTTTGGTTTGTTAAGGTCACTCATCCAGAGCTGTCAATGTACTGTTTTAATTGGCACACATGAATGTGACACTCTGACATAATTACATTGTTTAAGTTTATTCACACAGAAATCTACTCAATGATCTAATCTGTAGGAGTTTGAACTCACAACTTCTCTGTTCACAGAATTCCAATCTTCCTGCTGAGTCTCGGTCTCAATGACTGGTTTCTGCTGAATGCCTACACTTTGCACTACAAAGTAGTTAACAAAAATACTCAATGAAAAAATATTACTTCGATACATGAAAACAGAATAACATGCTCCTTAGTATTACACGACAATAGAAACCCATACTTAAATCAGTAAACAAAACTAAAGACTTGAGAATCTGACAAACTAATGACTAAAATAGCAGTTTAGTGGGCATGATGCAATTTTCAAGTCATGAATGTACAAGAGACTAGAACTTTCAAATCTAGATGTTCTGAATCTAGATGTTCTGAATGTAATTACTTTACATAATTGGAACAAGGCACATGATAAAAAAAGACAGTATTTGTTCGAATATCTAATATCTAATATCTACGGTTCAGTTAATACCTCAGGTGTTGGTGCAGCTCTATGATTGAGAGGCAAATGCCCAATCCAACTGCAGCTGGTTGCAATTGTCCGTTGAATCAACCTCAGTGCCATTTTGTTGAGCAAACACACAATTAAGACATTAGGGAGGGTGGGCTTAAAATTGTCTGTTAAATCAGCCTCAGTGTTGCGGGCCTGCAAAGTCATGCGGAGTCCAACCACTGTGAGGCTATTCAGCTAACGGATCTTTCAGTCACAACCTGCACTGAAGCTTGCTGTCGGGCCAGGAAGTATTTATCATTCAGACCACCTAAATCATATAAACTGGAACAGCAACCTGAGTAATGGGTGAAAAATGACTGAAACGCTAAAAGATTGGATTAGTTTAGAAAAATGTATGTTGTTAATGTTTGTAGCATCTGGATAATTCAATAACGCACATACAAAACCACGAGGTTTTGAAACAAATAATTCTGAAAATCAAACTGCAACTAACAATGGGAAATAATGACAATGGATTTGAGCAAACATACGTTTACTGTTTTACTCAATGAGCTCTTAAAAAATGTTGCCTACTGTTCATGGATTTAACATTCAATAAAATCTCCAGCTGCAATGGGATTGTGAGTTGGTGCAACATTCGGGGTTGTAGCTGCCCTAAAAACGTCTTGCCTTCTAGAGGCAAACATGAATTAGTAAATCGTCTTTAATTTCTTGTCTATTTGAAGTCCAGCCAGTTAAAACATAAAAACACTGATTAAGCAGTGGTTGAGTTGGAGTATATCTTTGAATTTTTTGTGAACTCAAAAATGAATTAGGATTTTGAGTTTTGGTATTCAGCTTAAGAGTGAACAAGGATTCAAGGGTGGTTGAGTGAACAAGCATTCAAGGGTGGTTGAGTGAACAAGCATTCAATGGTGGCTGAGTGAACAAGGATTCAAGGGTGGTTGAGTGAACAAGCATTCAAGGGTGGTTTAGTGAACAAGCATTAAAGGGTGGTTTAGTGAACAAGCATTCAAGGGTGGTTGAGTGAACAAGCATTCAAGGGTGGTTTAGTGAACAAGCATACATACACTAATTACATTTTGTGTCTTAACGTCCACCTAGGTTATAAGAGAATACTTGTTGAGCAATTGGTTAAGTTTACTTTTCTTCTACTGTGTTGGCCTAAATGTAATTTATAACCTATAGGTTAACAATCATTCAGGCTCAAACAATAACATGATATGTTGTATTTGGACATAATGGCTGACTTTCTCTGTGATTTTGCTTTTGGTAATTGCCAGATTCATAACTGGAAACAGTTATTTTTGTTCTTGTTCGTAGACAGTTTTACCTCACTGATTGGCTGTGATAGTAAAGACGTCTTTGGCTTGTTTAATCAGGTTGTGTGTAGGAAGTGTTTGATCATATACATCTATTTAAATAATTCCTTTTGGCGTGAAGTTCCAAGCACAATTACTACAATGTGGACCGGTTGGAAATCACAGCGCTATAATCAGAGACGAAGAAAGCAGTCTCAAGAAGTGAAGTTCTATATTAGGGAATTCATTCTTTGGAAGATGTGAAGGAATACGTTTCTTTTTGCCCAGTTAATTTTACCATTGTAGCTTTGCTTCTCTCCTCTCATGCTGAACTTTCTCACATACCTTTTTATCTCTCTGTGTGAATTCACCTCATTTCTGTGACTTTGAAGCAGCCTTCTCAAATCACTTAGATTGAATGGAACGCCAGTGCTACAGGCATGATGAGGCTTCAGATACTCTTAATTAGAAAAGAATCAGATACTGTTGATTAGGCTCCATCTCTCTGACTCTGGTTGGCAGTTTCTCCATGTCACGCCAGTTCCCTACGCCGAGTGTGATGTAGCGGCTCTCCTCTTTGGCCCGCTCATTTGTGATGCCAGTCAGCCGGGTTGCTTTGCCCTTGTCCGAAGCGACACCTTTGGTTCTCGTTAGTCAACTGACCCCTATTTGGCAAGTCAGTTCCATATCCCTTTCACCCCCGTTCTTTTCTAAGTCAGCCCATTAGCTTGCACAATGTGTCCAGTTAGTGTACGTTCAGTGTGCATGCCTAGAGTGTGTGTGTCTGTGTGTGTGTGTGTGTGTGTGTCGAGTGTATATGTGTCCATTGTGTATGTCTAGGGTATTTACAGTTCCATTATGTGTTCAGTGTGTTTCTCCAGTGTTTCTCATGTGTGTGTCCAGTGTGTATGGGTGTATGTCCAGTGTGTATATCCAGTGTGTATATCCAGTGTGTCAAGTGAGTATGTCCAGTGTGTATATCCAGTGTTTATATCCAGTGTGTATGTCCACTGTGTATGTCCAGCGTGTATATCCAGTGTGTATATCCAGTGTGTCAAGTGTGTATGTCTAGTGTTTATGTCCAGTGTGCATATCCTGTGTGTGTATCCAGTGTGTATATCCAGTGTGTATATCCAGTGTGTATGTCCAGTTTGTATGTCCAGCGTGTATGTCCAGCGTGTATGTCCAGCGTGTATATCCAGTGTGTATATCCAGTGTGTCAAGTGAGTATGTCCAGTGTGTTTGTCCAGTGTGTATATCCTGTGTGTGTATCCAGTGTGTATATCCAGTGTGTATATCCAGTGAGTATGTGCATCCACTGTTAATGACCATTATAAGAGTACATGGCCTTTTCAAGCAAAATTGTTCATCAAGATATTCACACATTCAGACATGAATGTAAATGCCGGTTGGCTTTTCGTTACTGAGCGTTACAACACAAACACACAATTGTAATAGAGAGCAACAGGAGGCAGATCCTCAGGAGAGGAAGCACCTGTCAGCTTGGATCAGGAAGAGTTGGACAGGGACAGCCAGCAGGCAGTCCAGGTAGATTCCATGGATGGAGTGAGTGGGTGACTAAGTGATTGAGCGCAGTGAGGGAGTTGAATAAGTTAGCCAGCGAGTTAGCCAGCGAGTTAGCCAGCGAGTTAGCCAGCGAGTTAGCCAGCGAGTGAGAGGATGATGTACATATGTTGTTGCAGAGCACCGGTTAAAGAGGTCTTACATCAGCGCCGCTCAGCTCAGTTCCTGACGGTTAGAGGTACTTCAGGCCTAGGATGCATCCCAAACGGCACACTATTCCCTATCTAGAGAGCTCACTTTGACCCGGGCGCACACATTTCCATAGGCCTCCGGTCAAAAGTAGTGCCCTACTTTGAGAATAAGGGGCCATTTAGAACTCGTTCGCACGGTGTTTGGTTGTGAGGGAGTTCAGCGAGCGGCGGTGCGTTGACATTGCTGGTGGTTATGATTGCTGAGCATTGAGCGGAGCCAGACGTGCACGGCGGAGCCCAGGCTTTCACCTCACGCCAGACGTGCACGGCGGAGCCCAGGCCCCCATCACTCCACCCAGCGCAGACCGATGGATGGACACATCCGGCCCCAAGGGAGAGAAGCGGCGTAGTCTGGGAAACGGGCCCCTGCCGCTCTGTTGTCACGTGCGCCCACTCGCGCCGGAATGTGACGTTTTTTGGGGGGATTGAGAGGGAAAGGGAAAATGGTTTCCGTGAAGAAAATGGCACGCTGTGTACAGTCCATATGGATGAGGTGTGTGTGTGTGTGTGTGTGTGTGTGTGTGTGTGTGTGTGCAACTTAGAATTGGGAAAAGAGGACAAAAATCCATATTGTGGTAAATCCATATTGTGGTAAATCCATGTTGTGGTAAATCCATATTGTGGTAAATCCATATTGTGGTCAATCCATGCTGTCACAGAGAAATGTTGTTGTTAAAAGAAAGGCTCATTTCGGCCCATTAAAATAGCATACAGAAGAACAGTGTAGACATTGTTTATGTTGTAAATGACCAGCTGGAAATGGCTGATTTTCGATAGAATACCTACGTAGACATACAGAGGCCCATCATCAGCAACTGTCACTCCTGCGTTCCTACAGTCACCGGACCTCAGCCCTATTGAGCTGGTGTGGGAGCAGCTTGACCGTATGGTAATTGGAATGTGCCCATCAAGCCAGTCCAACTTATAGGACGTGCTTCAGGAAACATGGGGTGAAATCTCTTCACATTACCTCAACAAACTGACAACTGGAATGCCGAAGGTCTGTAAGGCTATTGCTATTTCTGTTCAAAACATTATTTCTAACTTTATCAATGACTATATTTCCCATTAAGTTTGCTTTATTTCCAATTCAATCTGATTTCATATATGTTTTCATGGAAAACAAGGACCTTTCTAGCAACAGGAAACTTTTGAATGTTAGTGTACATACATCCACGTGTAAGAGAGCTTTCTATAGTCTATTGAAGTTTCGGATATTGTAACTGAAATATTGATACCCACAGAAATAGTATATTTTCTTTCACACTGTGCATTTATGTGGGGACTTGGGGACTTTTCTAAATGACTGCATAGACGAATGCAGACGGAAGAAAGAAAAGGCAATATGATGTCTAGGCTTTTGCATTATTCCAACTGTTTTAACACAAATACCTGAAAACCACCCAGCAGGGTGATGGAGTCCTGTATTTAATTAGATCTTTATTAAATATTAAGGCAGGAGACAGATTTTTTTCTCCATTTGTATGTGCAATGAAGTTACAGCGTATAAAACTGTTAAATTGTCTTTTAAACACCGGATTTATGGAGGCTCTTTGTTATGGAGGCCCCAACCGTGTTCATGTTCGTGTTCAGAAATGTCTTTTTACCTTGTCATTTTGCGGGGTCCCCATTCTGTGAAGGGTGCACCATGTGGGGATGGTGTAAATCATTGGCAGCGCCGCAGTGTCTTTGGTCATAGTGCCGATCGTCATGACTAGCCTAGAGGGGGGCTATATCTTCTCCTGCCTCTCTCGCCGGCAGTGAAATAAGAACTTCTATTCTTGATGACTCGAGACAAAATCCTTGACAGAGACCAAAGAGAAAATCTGTTCTTTAAAGGGCAAACTGAAGTGTGGTAAATGTATATGTTTGACATGTTGGGACTTTTTGGGGGTTTGGGGTTTCAAGGCTGTTTTTTTATTCAACATATTAAACATGTCATGTTCTTTCATGGTATGGAATTCTGGGTAGTTTGTATGTGTGAGTGGTCTGGTATTTCGTAGTAACCATAAAAATTGCTGTCTTTCTTAAACGCTTTTACTGTAATTCAACTGTCAGTCAATCCATGAATGGAAACTTTAAAACCCATTCAGCACCATACAGTTGCTCCAAATAGCATTACATCACCTCATAGCACTTTAGCTTTACTTTGATTTCCTTGATTGACAGATCCACACAGATTCGGACGAAGGCGAGGGGAACATCAAGTACACCATCTCCGGGCAAGGGGCTGGCACTATCTTCATCATCGACGAGTTGACAGGGGACATCCATGCCACAGAGCGATTGGACCGCGAGGAGCAGAGCTTCTACACCCTGAAAGCCCAGGCCCGGGACCGACTCACCAACGAACTGCTGGAATCTGAATCCGAGTTTGTCATCAAGGTTCAGGACATAAACGACAGTGAGCCCAAGTTCCTGGAAGGGCCCTACATCGGAAGTGTGGCGGAGCTTTCCCAAATAGGTGAGACATTAACCCAGAAGAGGTGTGTCGAAGGTTTACAAGGTCCTGAGTAGTTTCAAACCCGCTCTGTCATCGGTCAACAGAGGAGAGTCTTTGACGTGATCTTGATACCTCGTTAGATTACAAAAACATGTAAGATGCACTGCACCAACGAAGGGACATTTCACAGATGAATGCCCAATTCAGATTTGAAAAGCGCTAGTCGCCCCGGCCCATAAATAATGATAATCGGAGGTAAAAGTTAGGGAGTTTGTGACAAAATTGTAAACTTTTTTTATGCCTGTGTGTGTTTTCTCAGTACAGCAAGAAAAGTGTTATGTCTGGGAGTGTTGTGAGAAAGAGAAACTAGGCTAAATGTAAGGGCTCTCCTTCACCTCTGATTAGAATTAATTCCTGCCTTCTCAGCACGTTTCAGCCCTTTTCTGCCAGCAGAAGGAGGAGAGAAAACGTTGGAGAGAGACAAGCGTGGGGGGGGTAGTTAACGCTTTCGCCCTCTCTTCCTCCTCCTCTTCGTTGTTCTCCCACCTCTCAGTCAAATTATACATTACATGAGTGTGCACTTCATGTTTTATACATTGACTAGAGTGCCAAAGCTAATGAGATAACCGAAGTGCTTAGTCAAGCATTTCCCTCCGTTTGGTTTTCCGGTCATATTTGCCTTCCTGTAGAACAACAGCTAATGGCGTTGGAGCCATGGCGAGAAGGTCACAAACGCTGCGGCGCATTGTTGAGAGGCTGAACGCTCAGCTGACAAGCGCTGAAGCACATCTTCCCAAATCCAGGACTCTACAAAGGCCTGTACACAGTGTCTTATATACACTATTAGTGCTGTCAAATGATTTAAATAACAATAACAATTTTACAGTGTTTTTAATATTTTGCCCTAAATAAACAATTTTCTGTTTTAAAAGCAATGCCTTATGTTAAAGTTACAGTGGAATCTATGGATGGCGTGACATGGAATTCACTTGTTCAGGAACTGTTTTTCCCAAGTTGTTTCTTTAGAACAGGGTTACACCAGCCTAAAATCTAAATAGGAATCTGCTGCTCTCTGGTCCCTTAGTTCTACCATCTCCTACACTGTGCTGTTGATCAGTGCTTGATCAAGTACGTGAACTGCTACGTTAGGCAGCTTTATGAAACACATATCAGCCCGTCTTATCTGGAGAACTGCTGGTTGTGCAGGGATTTGATTCACCACTGAATGAGACCTTAGTTTCTGAAGGTATTGTCCTTTGTGCGTGGTGGGGGCCTCTTAAACAGCGGCTTTGGTGATGGATGTTGTTCACAAATAAATACGTGTGTCTCTATTGATAGATTTCCAAATTAAATTAATGGACAAGTTAAGGAATAAGACACAGAGGCATGAGGTAGGCTAGAGTTGATCTATAAACATTAGTCAGGGGAGATCTGTCATTTATTCACTACATGGAAGTTGTTATTCTGCTATTAGAATATGTTTTCGTGGAAATGTGGCAATTTTGCATCATTGCCCTCAGGAGTTCCATTTGCAGTGACCGCCAGTGTGTCTCGTGTGAATCTACGGTGTGATAATGTCTTCACCCTAAGTGTTTGAAAGTTACTGCGCTTGTTAATGCATTAACGTCACCTATATGTTGGACTTTATGTAGCATGTACCGTATTGGGAGACCTGATAATGGTAATAGTCCCCTTAGGATGACACAACTAGATGGAACTTTTTGAAATAAAGCTGAACTGAATATCTGTATAAAGGGCATCGAAAGTGACTATCTATGTACTGTAGAGGGCATTTTTCGCTTTCTAAAAATGCTCCTTCCTGTTACAGTTGACTTGTGGCTTATTAACCATTCAACTTTAAATATGTGCATTTCGTGCCTTCGGACGGCTTTCAGTAAGTCATTCTGTGCACATTTGCCATATATCACACTGCCGTCATAGCATCAAGCCTTGGGCTAATTGATTCGCACAAATCAGCAGTCATTTCTGGTGTCATTGCACTCTATCCAGAGACTTTAATCAGCGCTGTGGAGTGAGACAAATGTGAGGAGCACTGATCTGAGGCGGCACTGAATGGAAGGCTAATAGGAGCAGGTTTTCACTGTTTCCCAGACTTTGTTCCAAATGGCACCCTGTTCCAGAACAGACAGCGCAAATTCCGACCAATGCCCTTGTGTTGCCGTGGTGACCACCGCCGTCTTCGGGCATCGGTTGTGCGTATCAGGAGGTCCCTCGGTGGGACGTACATCTGTCTGCGCCGGGGTGTAGGTCGGCAGGCACTAGCCAGATACACCGGGGCCTCGTTGAGTGAGCACCGTGAACAAGAGGAGGACTGCACAATGCCTCAGGGCACACGTCGCGATCTTCAACTCTCCAGGGGTCGTCGGCCGTGGCTGCGATTAGGTAAAGGTGGTGAATATTAACGACTGGGCGGAATCGAAGTGGTGCGCTAAACATGCCAGTCCAAGTCGGCTTGTTGTTTTTCGGGTCGATTAACGGCGTAGAGGAGAAGGGAGAATAAACTAGCCCTGTCAGGCCGAAGATTAATTCCGGAGGATAATTCGCGGACGTCCTGCGATAACACGGCCAGGGCTAATGAAATCGGTGTCCTAAATCAAATTTGCGTCCCGACGGTGATTGAATTTTGTACTGAGCCGTGTGAATGTCTTCATGTATGGACCGTTGGTTGAGCAGGGGTACAGGCTGTTTCACCTCTGTGGAAGGGACACGTGCTGGGCTGCTGGATCAAATAATTAGGTGTTGCAGGAATGGCAGTAAAGCATCTCATTTAAACCTTTCCATACCCAGCCTGCACTGTAGAAATGCTTGAAGCGTCAACTCCGCCAGGATTCACCAGGCCGGCATGAATCTGTGACCAGGGATCAAAACGCTGATGAACGTCATGAATATTGACTGAACATTAGCGTAAGCATTAGCATATTTCACACCGCCCATGTTCGGTCCATTCCTTGCTGTGGTCTCCTGCTGTATAATGTCGCTGCCCCATTATGTATTATGCACCTATATGTATAGTAATTGTACGTTTTACAGCACCTTGGGGTCAGACAATTGTTTCCATGCTAATGTGTGGGGCCAGGGCTAACGCTGGTGCACGAGTGTGAGAGTGCCTGCCACATGATGAAACCTTTTATCTGTGGTTTTGGATTAATGGCTGTTCACTTAAAAACCGCCAGGTCATCATCTCCCCTCATGGGTCATCCTTTTTTTAAATTACGGAGCCGTGTTAAAAGCTAGTGTACCACCCGCTCCCTATTTGTAAAAGCGAACAGCCCTACATTTAAAGTCACAAAGCCCCAGCTACTCTTCCATATTCCTCTGATTCGTCTCAGTCCAAAGCGTCAGTTTTAGATACTGATGGAGCCCTTTCTGAAAGAGGATGTGTCATTGACACGTTCCACAGAAGCTGGCAGCGGTAAAACAAACTATGGTATCGGTGTACCCGCGTGAGGGCAAGGAACTCCTGGGCATTGCGAATAGTGTAGGGAGGGGATCTTTCCAAGTGGTGAACTCTACCACTTTGGCCAAAAAATAAAATAATTAATAATATATGATGTGCACTGCAGCAACGCATGTAAGAGAAAGTGTGTACCTGGTTGGTGCGTATTTATGGAGACATATTAGATTTCTGTTGAAGCCTACCAGTATCCTGAACGCCTTTTCCATTAACATTGTGCCTTTTGATATTTTAGGTACAAATTGTGCACCGGTATGGAATTTAAAAGCCATTAAATGAAGAGCCCCTTAATATAGAACCCATGGGGCATTCAATAAATCTTTAATATGAATACAGGGGCGCTGGAGTGCCAAAAATGTCCCTCCGTCAACTCTGTGTGACATCTAAGAGGATTTCAACCCACTTATCAAACGTTTCCAAGGTTCTCCATCATCTTAAACCCATATTATGATCCTCTGGCAAAGTAATTTCTGTAGATTATTATCGATTTAATGTGATTCATTAACGTCTTTCCCTTTACCCTGTTGTAAGCGCTGCTCTTGTTTTGACATGGTTAAACTGTTCCTTCCGGGACAAAACAATGAACACGTCACAGTCAAATCACTGTTTGAAATCTTTTTTTGGGGGGGGTTTGTGTGTGTAGGGCACAGCAAGTCCACCCTGCTAGTCTTCAACAGGCAGAGTAGAAAGACCTATTTTTTTGCATTGTATTGCCTCTGCCTGTTGCCCACAACAGGTTGTATTTCCTCTGTCACAAGAGGATGTAAAGGCAGATTCAACAGGACATCCTCAGACCTCTGATGGTCAACACTTTCAGTTTACTTGGCCACCAAAGACTTTTGAGATATTTTAAAAACCTCCCGTTTAGGGCTGGAGTTGTAATGTGCTGCATATATGTGCATAATCTATGACTCAGATAGCCATACAATTCCATCACAATTTTTTTTATTAGGCAACCTACTATAAAAAACGTTTAATATGTTATGACAGCATACCAAAATCACTTTATTATTACTAGTTTTAGCAAGCATAGTGTGATGGAACCCTGCAGAAGAGATCTGCTTGGGATTTGAAAAAATACTGTCTCTCAGATGGTGTTCATCCAGGCAGCAAATATCAAGACTTTCATCCTTTCGCACAAATCGGTCTTTTGACCAATCACATTGGAGACATACTAGATGCCCTTTCAGGAGTGACTCACAGAAGTGGCTGCATTCATTTTTCATGCTTTCTCACGCTGGCCCCCAATGGGACTCAAACCCTAACCCTTGCGCTGGCAAGTGCCATAGCAGATCTGTTTTCTGAGCTGATCTGATTGCCGAAATGACCATTCAATGAATAAAAGGTTCACCTTTGGCTGACCTGTGTCCATCCAGCCTTGATTTTGTGCTTACAACTTCATAATAACATATTGAGGGTTTAAACGGGATTTAACTTTGGCTTTTGTCTGCACCATGGAAAGCTAAGGCATTAATATTTCAATGAGCTCCAGCTTGCTGCAGTTTTGGACTAGCCAGCTGAAGTAGTGGTTTAATTATTTAGCTTTTGGTTGATTCACCATGCCTAGATTTCCAATAGCAAAAAAACGCTTGATGAAAAATTGAGATCAAACTTTTTCTGTCCATGTTTATATATTCCACATACCTGTGAGGAATAGTTTTTCTCATGGTTTTTGTTTGAGGAACAAACGTCCAAGTTGATAGATGAAATGAACAATTTATGAAACAAATCTGAATTGGGCACCATGTGTGATCACACCAATAGGTTTCACTCATGTGGATGAAAGACAAACCTCATTGGACTGTGGCTATTAGGGGATCATCCACACAACCTCTAACAGGTGTCGTCCAATTATCTCTGAGCCATAATCCTTGAAAGGTCTCGCTCCTTGACCTAACAGAGAAGGTGAACCTTCAGTTCTGCACGGTAACAGCCTCATTTATCCTTAATAAGGGCAGAGTCTTTGTAGGGCTTTATCACCTCTCTCAACACCAACAGCAAGAAATGACCGGGGTTCAGATACAATTTTAAATTGGGAATAAATTACAAATAAACGTTTTTGGACTATTCTTTTAGACCACTGAGCCAGAAAAGCTCAATCATGCACAGATAACGCACTTTAAATGGTGGTTCTATTGTATTACAATCTTGTGTGGGAACAAGAACATTGCAAAAACTATAGTCTGTGATTTTTTTGTCATTTTTGAATGAGTGAGCTCTCTCTCTGTCTGGCGTCAACGTTGCCTGATTTGCGTGTCAGCCATCCAACCACCACACCTGACGTGACACAGTAACACGGCTTAGCGTAGAGAACAGCTCAGCACATGAGAGGGCTTCGCTAGACTCGAGGTCGTAGCACTCATGTTGTTGCGTAACCTTTGGACGGCGTCGAGGGCGGCGGAGGCCCGCGGATCGCGGAGGTCTCGGCCACAACAGCGCTGCTCTGTCCCAGGCAGGTGAGACGAGAGACGGGAGAGATCTCTGACGAGGAATGGTGGGTGCGAGCGTCGATCAATATGGCATCGAAGTCTGTTTGTGAGCTCAAGAGCACTGGGCGTTATAGACTTAACCCATGTGACAGAAACATATCGATTCTGACACATCTGAAGCTGGGAGTCAAGAGCCAATGGAAGCGGGGAGGGGGGTTGTGTCACCTGGGTGAGCTGGACATACAGAACCAGGGCGGATAGAGATGCCTCTGAGGGGACGTTTTTCTCATCTGAGTGACATGACCCAGACGTTTTCGTGGTGGCAGCCTATTGGATATAGAGAGTTGCCGTCATCCTATGAAATATCAACGGATACATTTTATTACACATACGCATGTTTTTGTGTAGCCCCGCTATCCCATATTATTCTCGTCGTGTATCTTTCCCTTCCTCGCTGACCCAATCCGCGGCACTCTAGAGTTTAATTGATTTCTTCGCCACTGAACAGTAGCTTTGGACTGAGTGAGCCAACCACAGGTCACAGCTCCACAACACCGTCTACTAAACAAATAATGATATGGTGGAATGACAGAACCATGACAGGGCCTCAATATGGGGCAAAATAAATGTTTCTGTCACAGAAGATGGAGGATATTATCCCGAAAATCTCACAGGTACCTGGCAGAGATTTTCACTAAGCAGGCTATTGGCTTTTATGACACAGCACTTTCTTTCCCACCCTTCATGTCCTTCATGTGGACCGCCGAGAAATGAATCACGCCTGGAAGTAGTGGAGGAATAACTTTTGATGTGAAAATACCTAGGCTTTTATGGCTCTACTAAATGATCCATAATACGGGCGGGGAGCACTCAGTCCTGCAGAACGGGGCGGGCCGAGCCACGGGCGGTGTGGTGATAGCCGATGCCACGCGGCCACTGCTGCAGAGCCGGAGCTCCGGCACAAATCTGTTTTACGAGGCGGCCTCTTAAATAGCAGTCAGTCTAGTGTCTCACACATGGCACTCACAGCCACCTCCTCACATGGTAATTGAACCATCTCCCCCTGAGTGCCCAATGCGGTAGGAAGCCGTTTGAACAGACTGTGTTGGTGCCATTAAAACAGGGCCGTGCATAAATCTCCCCGGGTTGTGGCAGGGAGGGAACAAAATAGTTATTGCCCCAAACCCCAGTTTTGTACCAGAGGAGTTGGCTTTGAAATGTGTTTTTCATTAGAGCTTTAATTTTTACATCTCTGCATAGTCTGTGATTTTAACCTAATCTATTATGTCTATATAACAATGCATTTACCCAGACGCTCTGCACCAGGACTTTCTACTATTCCTGTTTCAAAATCCCTTTATAGGGAAAGATTTGGCCTAATTTATATATATTTATATTAATATATATATATATATATATATATATATATATATATATATATATATATATATATACACCGATCAGCCATAACATTATGACCACCTGCCTAATATTGTGTAGGTCCCCCTTTTGCCACCAAAACAGCCCTGACCTGTTGAGGCATAGACTCCACTAGACCTCTAAAGGTGGGCTGTGGTATCTGGCACCAAAACGTTCGCAGCAGATCCTGTAAATCCTGTAAGTTGCGAGGTGTGGCCTCCATGGATCGGACCTGTTTGTCCAGCACATCCCACAGATGCTCGACTGGATTGAGATCTGGGGAATTTGGAGGCCAAGTCAACACCTTGAACTCATTGTTGTGTTCCTCAAACCATTCCTGAAGCATTTTTGCTTTGTGGCAGAGCACATAATCCTGCTGAAAAAGGCCATTGCCATCAGGGAATACCGTTGCCATGAAAGGGTGCACATGGTCTGCAACAATGCTTTGGTAGGTGGTACGTGTCAAAGTAACATCCACATGAATGACAGGACCCAATGTTTCCCAGCAGAACAAATGTCCAAAGCATCACACTGCATCTTCCTGCATGCCTCCTTCCCATAGTGCATCCTGATGCCATGTGTTCTCCAGGTAAGCGACGCAAATAAAACATGATTAATCAGACCAGACCACCTTCTCCCATTGCTCCGTGGTCCCGTTCTGATGTTCACGTGCTCATTGTAGGCACTTTCGGCTGTGGACAGGGGTCAGCATGGGCACCCTGACTGGTCCGCGGCTACGGCCGGGTTTTTATAAAAAGACTTTGTGACAACGGCTGATGTGAAGATCTTTATAAAATACATTTGATTTGCTTTGGATACGCAGCCCCATATGCAACAAACTGTGATATACTGTGTGTTCTGACACATTTCTATCAGTACCTGCACTTTTTTTGAGCTGCAGTAGCTCATCTGTTGGATTGGACCACACAGACAGCCTTTGCTCCCCACATGCATCAGTGAGCCTTGGCCGCCCATGACCCGGTCGCCGGTTCACTGCTTTTCCTTCCTTGGACCACTTCTGATAGGTGCTGACCACTGCAGACCGGGAACACCCAACAAGGGCTGCAGTTTTGTAGACGCTCTGACCCAGTCGTCTAGCCATCACAATTTGGCCCTTGTCAAAGTCACTCAGATCCTTACGCTTGCCCATTTTTCTTGCCTCTAACAGATCAACCTTGATGACAGAATGTTAACTTGGTACCTAATTTATCCCACCCACTGGCAGGTGCCATGATAACGAGATTATCAGTGTTATTCACTTCACTGATAATCATATCTATACTAGATCTATATCTATAGATATGACCTAATATATATTTGACAACATTTTGTTCTTTCCACTGTGTTATTTTTCAGCCAACATGGTTCTACTGAGGAGTTTATGTTATAAATGAACCAAGAGGGCCCAGATGTTGTCGTTTACAATGGAAGACTGGTAAAGAGCTGTGGGCAGAACCGAGGAAACAGGTGGTTATAGCCAAGCACGAGCTGACGAGTTGGGCCTTACGCTGGTGCATTCCAGTATGTTTTTAGAAAATGCCCTAAAACTCCTTCTAAATCGAATAGATTTGAAAAATGCTTTCGTTGTTGACAGAAATGGGCAGAATGTCTGCCCAGCTCCATCTTGCACGACGGTCCTCTCCTGCCCGACCACAGGGGTTCTTATCCCCATGGGGACTGGAAATTAGAATGAATTTAGATTCATTCATCCAGTGGTCTGTCCGACTCCATGTCCCTGTGTGGACGAATAATAAACAACAAAAACACCACATTTTGCATTGTCGTCCAGCATGCTTATTGGATGCCATTGCAGAGCATCTGCGAAATATACAGTTCATCACCCCAAGCTTTTTTCACTCGGTATACTGCCAGATTGAAAGCTGAGAAGAGACATTTAGGTGGGGGTGTTTATTTTTCCTCCTCTACATAAATGAAGCAGGCGCTCTTTAATGTATTTTTTGACACTGCCAGTCACTTTTGGTTTGCTTGTTTCAACTAAGAAGGGGTTTATGTAAAGCAGTTAGATGGGTCACTGGGGTCGTTGTTTAGGAAAGACTTAATGGGTCATTTCCCTAGGAGTATTCCAGTGATGCTGTGTTTCTTGGTTATCTTCACACCCGTGCACATACCACTAAACGACTGGCTGTGCATTTTGTGTCCTTCCTCTCCTTACCTGAAGCAACGGATAACAAGCACTTGTCTTTCATTGGTCCAGATGAGCAAGCAGACAAGGTTTTGGTAGAGCCCACATGTTATTAAAATAGTGTAATTGCTTTTGCCTGCTGGCCAGAGTAAATACGGCATGTCTGCTAGCTGGCAGGCAAGTCTCGAAACATGCAACATAGAACTAAAAGCAACATAAAGCTAACAGAAACATAAAGCTAACAGAAACATAAAGCTAACAGCAACATAAAGCTAACAGCAACATAAACTAACAGCGACATAAAGCTAACAGCACCATTAAGCTCTGTTCTGGCATCTGATAAAAATCAGTTTAGCTCATTTTTACAGCTTGTATAATTAAAAGATTCCTCTGTTCCGGTTTATACTTTGCTTTCTTCAAGTATGAAAAAACGGAATGTGTGTGTGACAGATATGAATCGGCATGCAGTATGTTGCTATGAGAAATGACCCCCAATGAGCTATCATTTATAACAAGTAAACATTTATAACATTAAATAAATGTGAAAACTTCATAAATATTTCCACAAAATGTTGACTAATATTCTCTCTCCAATTGAAATATTCAGATTTCTTTATAATGACATTAAAACGCGCCGTGCCTTGCTGTACTGCTTTTGTCAGTGACTTATGTATTGCCAATGTGCTATCTGTGAGCATCTAAATCTGATGTAACCATTGCAAAGCATAAATAGTTCAGTACTGGAACATGGGTCTAATACATTTTGTGTTCCAAATGACAGCCTATTTCCTAAATACTGAACCACATGGGGCCATGTCTGAAATAGTGCTGAAAATGGTTCAAAAGTAGTGAAAGTTTAGGGAAATTTTTATTTTTTATTTTATGTGGTCGTAGCCTCCAGAATTGCTTTCATTTTGATGGAGCCGTGATGTGGACTTTCTTTTCATATGCAATGTTAATGGCCTGGATGCGCTAAAAGCAGATCTGTACAAACCAACAGTAGCCAAAAATGTCAAACATTGAATGGGGAATCTAGACTGCTAAGTACAAGGACCCGCAAACGAGCAGGAAACAATGTTTGTTTAACATACGCTATGCCCACTTAGTGCATATCCGCAATTACTATTACAGAAATAAATAAATACATATTCGCAATTACTATTACAGAAGTAAATAAATAGCGACTACAGTACTCTCTTTCTTTCAAAGCAATTTTAGCCTTTCGGTTTTTATTTAGAAGGGAAGCAAAACAAATCGTTAGATAAGGAATAACTGGCCCTTTCTTCATTAAAATACTTTGCTCATTAATATAGTATTTGGTTGTTTTCCTATTGGGTTAGTCAATAACTTATATTGAAATCCCCTTGAGGCCATCAAAAAGTAGAATCTGCTTAAAACAAACATCCCAGACGATAGCTAATAACTTAGCTCCCTTTGTCAGTGGAAACTGTGGCCGACCAAGGCATTAATAAGGACTGACGCTGCTGCAGTCTCTGACTCCTGCTTCCTTATTTTAATATAAACACAATAACGGAGCATTTGCATTTATATAGTCCTTCTTCCAGCCTCGTCACATCAGAGGCAGCCCCGAAACAGCTGAACGTCACACTGATTATTACCTGAGGAAAATTAAGATTAGAGAGCAATCCCATGAAACGGAATGGCTTCCCTGCTTCTACGCCGCACAACCAGCTACGCAGAAATGAACAAATATCACATTTCTGGCTATGTGAGAAAAGCTATCTGCTGTAATGCCTCCTGTTTCTAAGACAGTTTTGAACTGATCTGTGCAGGATAATGACACAAGTCTTCATGTTTGAAGATAGGCAGGGTGTCTATTTCAACATTTCAGAAGTGATAAGTGATTGTGTTATACAATACACAATGTGCTTAAAGACCCTATTTGAACAAAATCAATATATCCAACCTCTGAAGTAATCTGATGTGAGGTGAAATGTGAATTGGATAAAGCTGGAGTTAGGTAAACTTAAAGGGCAACAGCAATAAGGAATTTAGCAGTGCGACAATAGGATGCTAGCTAAAAGTCTGAGGACATTGCAGATTTCCTTGGACTTTGTTCTGTATGGTTGCTGAGAACATTCCATTTAACTGGCTTCTTCGATAGTTAACGTAAGGTTGCAGAGAAACGCCGTGGGCCCTGCTAGCAGGAGAAGAATCCCCCAAAAATTGATGACAGATACTGACCAGAAGCATCTGTTGTAATGGCTGGGTGGCTTTTAATGATAATCCACTATCCTCATCCCTGCGCCACCCTTGGGAGCGGCGCCCATGACAGGAAACAAACAGAACACTGGCACATCTTGCTAATTAGCTTCATTAGCATTCGGCCATTATGCTGCTGGACAGTAGCATGACAGGGTTCTGGGAAAGGTTACAGCTGTGACCTTTAGTGGACATCACCAGCTGTCAGTTATTACCTGTAGCCAGGTCAGGGGGTGGAAGCACAAACTCTGTCCTTGAGAGGCCATCTTAACCGCCAATCCGGTCCCCCAAAAACAAGCATTTCTCATCTGAGAAATGGCTGACAGGGCATAGGAATTTCTGCCCCCCCTCTCCGTAGACGTGGCCCATTAAGCGTCATGGGTATAAGGCGTTGGTTTGGTTAAAGTGTGTTAACATTTAAATATGGCCGTTGCATTGCGGGGCGAGGGGCTTGTGGCTGCACGCAATTGACTTGGAAACGAGTGAATAATAAGTCACAGTTCTGAAGGCATCACAAAATGACTCAGGTCCCTGAGTGTTTCTAGTCCTTTTTAATTGTTTGTTGTTGGATTTTTCTTTCATCACCCAGAGAAAACTCTCATCACGAAGGAGATGACGTTCTGAAGAGGTGTTCTCAAACAATGTTATGTTTAGGAACAAACAATATCTAGGGCACTGAAATAGCTCCCCGGTCTCTCTCTCTCTCTCTCTCTCCCAAGCTTGTTGTCTTTCCTCTCAGATTGTGTGAATGGGCACGCATAGGGTAGTCCTGAAACCTTGTGCAGTCGTGCTGTTCTGACCTACCCTTCCCCCACAGGAACCTCCGTGATGAAGGTCACTGCATCGGACGCAGATGACCCTACCTACGGAAGCAGCGCCCGGGTTGTGTACAGCGTCCTGGATGGGGAGAGGTTCTTCACTGTGGACAGACAGACAGGTAAGATTAAACTCCTGGGTTGACCAGACCAAATAAAAACGTACAAAAAAATCTGTAGTACTTATTAGTTATGTGTACTTGAAAACTAGTTAAAACACTCAATTGTAGCTTATAACCCCCACACCGAATCCAAAGAAATAAAGTTCAGGAAATAGTGGATTGATACATCACTCATGTCCAAATCTTATATTGTCTAGTATTTATCTAAATATATAAAAAACATATTGAAGTGAAATGGATATTATCAAATCTCTAAAGTGTTACAGTATACTACAGTCCCTTCATTTGCTAATTGTCAATCCCATTCAGCACATTTGGGTGAATTCCCTTATGGTCTTAGGGCTTGTATGTAGCCTTGAACCTTAGTCTCTCAGGCATATCCTGAGGTTTGTGTTGCCTGCAAATGTTCCCTTGGGAGCAGCACTAAACTTTTAATGATTCCTTTTTCGGTCTCCACACTTTGATTCGGTTTGCCCCAGTGCCTGGATGATAAATGGCCCTGCCTCATCGGCGCTGGCCTGGAGTCTCTCGGAGCGGACCAACACCCGTCTCCCCTTTCTTTTTTTTATGTACATGAACCCGTCAAATAGGTGCAAGTGGGAGAGGTCATCAAGGTAATGGAACCGCTGTGCATCGCACCAAACTGATCACAGTCACTCAAAGGTTTTAGTCTTTCACAATATTTTCCCAGTCGGACTGTGATCAATGGTTTCTAAGAAACTGTGTTCAATTTGAATGTGTTTGAACTTCATTGTGGTGTTTAATAGTGGAGTTCGAGCGCAATTCTCATCACGATGAAAGTCTATGGTTTCTTTTCCACTTCGTTCAACATATTCCTTGGAAAGAGACAAACGTTCAGCGCTTAATGCCCTGTCATGAACCGCATTGACATTTCAACCAATAAGACGCACCGTCAGCCGAGTCGACTACCAGTCGAACGCAAAGGGCTCACAGGGCCAGCGTCGACATGCAGAATTCTACGAAAGACGTCCATTTCTAGCACATTACGAACTTCGGCAGTTTGATTGAGTCGAAGACGTCAGAGCTGAGGCAAAGAGCTACGTATCTGATGCCTCTGGTTCCTCTGAGCAGTGTTTTGAGCCTTCATATCCTGCAACTGCATTTGAGCATGCATTGTACGCAGGCAAACGACGCCTGAAGCTGTCATGCGTGAGGGGAATCTGTAAGTTGTGTGTCTAAGCAGACTGTAGCACAAGCCAAAGGCCTGGGAGAGATGCCATCGACTCAGGCGAGGCTACGACGGGATTTGATGCGGATATCCCAACAGGAAACACGATTATATTACTCTGCAGTGCGCTGCTCTCGCAATTTGACCAGATCGGCAAGTCTTTATATTACCTCTCTTGTCTAGTGTATCATTTTGAGTCTCGGATCGGTGTGAAAACATACAGGTATAAATTACACAGAAAGGAGCAGAAAACCAACACCTGCCTTGCTCTGATTTCAAATTCTGTTTAAAAAGGGTTTTAACAAGTGAAATGGAGTTCAGGCTGTGTGCTGCATGTGGTATATTGACATTTTACTTTCGACCAAAACGCTCCATGTTGCCCCTGGAACTACAGTGAGCCTTGTATTTGTCATTACTCTGTTGTGGTCTTAGAATGCCTGCATTGTTAATTGGTTACGGTGACCTGACTTGAGGCTCTTCCGTCCTTGCACCAATCATACTGTCCACAGATGTGTGTGTATAATTGATTGTAATGTTTTGAGGCAGATACAAATTCCCATTACATGAATCAGAACAAATAATGAGATTCAGCCAATTAAAGTCCTTTATTTTTTCTATGTTTATTGGTCTACTTTTTTCTTCCCTTAGACTATTAACTGTTTTGGCCTTGTTAACGCTGATACATGTATTGCCCAGCCACTCTTTGTCTAATCACACTCGCTCAACCGGGAATACTTTCTTTTAGGCACACAGACACTGGTGGTGAACATTTCCTGGCCAAGAACCACAACTGAGAATGCAGGTGCCCAACCTACCACAAGGAGTCGCTAAAACCCAATGGCACATGGGTTGGGAAGTCTTCCCCAGACAAATACATTTCCAACTGTACTTCTGTAGAACTGTAAACCTGGCTAAACACAGCAGTGTCTCTGTTAAAATTTTCCGAGGGGAATCATTGCAGTGTCACGACAAAAGGCTCCATGGATTAGAATTCATGAGATTATTATTCTTTATTTATTTTTAAACAGGAAAAGTATCTGTCATTGGGCCTTTGAAAAAAAGGCACTTAACACTAATTGCTGCTGTGAAAATATCTGGATTAGAGTTTCTCCTAAATGTGAACCTAAATCCACTCCTCTTTGACAGAGGGGCCTTTTCACCGGAACGGATTCCATGAGCCTCATTCTTCCAAGACGTGTGCCTCCACTTTGGATCGTGGTACATTATCATTCCACCTCAGCCATAATAACATGAGCATGGAGCACTGGATGTGACATTATATTCCCTGTCAAGGGAGTGGGGAGTACATTTGTAGGAGGTGCAATTGTTCCTCTAATGAAGTGCTTAAATTGTATTGGCGACTAGGAAAGACATAGCGGGCCGTCCAGTATGAGCACTAATCTGACCATCCCCGTAATGCATTTGTCTCTCCTTTCTATCTCTTCTGTCTCCCTGCTCTATATCCATACATATATTTATATATTTGTTCTCCAGGATTGATTCGGACAGCGGTGGCAGATCTGGACCGGGAGACACAGGATCGCTATGAGCTGGTCGTCAAGGCAACGGACATGGCAGGCCAAATGGGCGGTCTCTCCGGCTCCACTACGGTGACGATAGTGATCACGGACGTTAACGACAACCCGCCACGCTTCCCCCAGAGTGAGTCACTTTTATATTAGGAGGTGCAATGAGATGCACTTTCACCCATTGGTAACGTATCAGCATGAATGGAGGTTCTAGAAGCACTCTGGGAAATATATTATACATTTTACTTACAGAGACACAAAGGTCAAACATTCCTTTTAGCAGGGTCAGGCAATCAACTGAAAGCAGTTTTCTGAATTTTCATGTGTCTGGATATGAACACTTTCAAAATGCATCCTTTGGGCGATTCTACAAATCAGGATTTAATTCTAATCGCACACTCAAAATACCGTTTAAACCAGTCAGTTTTCCAAACAAACATGAGCTATTCTAATTCAATCCAAGGCAGTAACAAACATTGTCAAATTTAATAAAAAGTGTAACTTCCGAGCATCAAGTATATCAACTAATATGTAAAACACAGACTTCAGTTGTTCCAGTAAAAGTATGTCATCCATCCAAATGAAAAACACCACCCACAATATTTCCAAAAAAGATTCCAAAAACAAAAAATGTGGAGCTTTATAAAGCTGTGTGCAGGTCTCCTCTTTGTCACAGGGCCTTTGTTATTTCTATGACAGCATGGGCCGGACCTTTTTTTTCTCTGCTCACTGAGCAGCAGATGACCGACATGCGGGTAGTGAACTGTACAACGGACAGTGTGGACTATTGACTTGCCGGCAGGTTTGCTCCGAGCCTCGTAGAACCCGAGCCTGTTTTTCTTTTTTCTGTTGACACGATGGCAAGTGTCGAAAATGTGTCTTAGGTTCAAAAATTCATCCAACTCATCGTTGTGCTTTGAAAGCGTCCAACTATCTCGCTCTGGTAGAGTGACGAGGCGGAAGACCTGAGCATTTTGGGATAATAAAATGTATAATTAAAGTAGAATGTTGTGTCAGAATGAAAATACAACATGATTGATCAATCAACTTTAATTTTCATATGGCGTGATTATTTTATTCGCAAATGTACCTTTCCTGAGCTCTGCCAAGACATGAGGAGATAGAATGTGGAGAATGGGGAGTTCCCTCATTAGTATAGTTCCACTCTTGAACATTAAACTGAATTGGTGTGCAGGAAGCCCACAGGCTGCTATTTCATCATCCCTTTACAGAAGGGGCAGAAAAGGAAAGGTTTTGAAATAGTGTTTCATGAAATGTATTTGTGCTGTACTTTAAAATGGATTCTGACTTCAACAATTTTGTTATTACAGGATGTTACTTCATCATTGAATTGATTTCTATTACAAGAATTAAATTACAAGAATTTTCAAGCACGGGGGGGGGGGGTCGCACTGTTAGTGCTGATAAAAAAGAACATTAAACAATATGTAGTAGCACAACAGGCACGCACATTTTCATGTTAAAACATTTAATCAATATGGATTCATTAGTTTTTAACACTGAACACAAAAAAGCCAGAAACTGAAAAATAAAATACTTCATTTCAAATGCAAAATAGAAAATAGAAAATAGTTCAGAAATGGGTATTCAGTCCCTTTGCTTTGTCACCTGAATGAGCTGGGCAGCAAACCATTTTCTTTAGAAATTAAATAATTTGTTTAAGGGAGTACATTTTTGTGCAAAAAACATTCAACTTTCACATGATTTCAGGATAAATCCATGTCTCTGGGAGATTCCTTGGTTGGTTAGTACAATTCCTAACAAAAACTACCATGAAAATGAAGGAATGTACAAAGCAAATCTGGAATAAAATTCTTCAAAACACCAATTAGGGAAAGGATATTAGAACAATTCCAAGGCATTGAATATCCCCCAGAGCTCACAGTATCCCATTATTAAGAAATACTGAGAATATGGCACAACTGTGTGTTGGTCTTAAACCATTATCAAAAACTCCTCTGGTCACCAAGTGGCCTTTGGCAACATCTAAAGGAGTTGCAATCTTGCTTCGGAGAACTGGGAGACACTCTGTAAACTGCAACAATAGTCTGGGGCCTTGTTGAAGATTGGCAAAAAGAAAAAAGAACTCACTTCAAATATAGGCGAGAGAAGCATGTGGGAAATTCTGTGAGGAAGGGGACGAATATTCTATGGCCTGTTGAGATCAAAATAGATGTTTGCCTCAACGCTAAGCACTATGTTTGGCACAAGCCTAACACCTCACAGCCTGACAGTTTTGTATACATGAGAAATTTAGAATCATTTGTAGATTTTATTTTATATTTTTATGTGTTCATCAGTGGCAAAAATAATTAAATATATTTAAATTTCATGTTGTAACACAATTATTTAGGTAAATATTTCTAATATGCAACACAAACAGTCATTTAGCCTCTCTTTAACTGGCAGTTCAATAAATGTTTAATCTTTTATTATGCGTATTTATTAGATTTATTAAAATATGGAAAGTTAATGATTTATTTAGTCAGTTCGTTTCCTTTTGAAGATGTGTTTTTCGGAAAGTTTTTGAATTTCTATATATATTTTTCTACAAAGCCTGCTGAGGACCTGGTACAGGAGGCTGTTTCGAAGAGTTATCTTAAGACCGTTCATGTGAAGTGACAGCGTACTCCATGCCCTGCCAGTATCCCCCGTGGGTCAGCTTCTTAGACGTGGTTAACATAAATGCATAATGCCTTGGTGTAACCTGAGCCAAAGATCCCGTGCATTACTTAAACCCAATCATGACTGCCAGTTGTGGGTCACGCATTGGGGCTGGGGGCTGCATGATCCACCATGTCGTTGCCACTGGAGGATAGAGGCTTGGGGTGAATTCTCTTTATTCCGGAATCTTCTTGGCACTGGTAACAATGAGCGTATAAAGTATGACAATGGAGGGTTATGTATTGAATGAATGCATTTGGCCTCCCGTTCTTTATCTAATATACCTCCACTGTACCACATCCTTGTTTGTCTTCTCCGTCCACCTTCCGAATCTCCTCCTCTCCCTTCTCCAACTCCCCCTTTTTCTATTCCTCCTCCCCTCTCTTCCATTACCGCCACCTTCCTTCTCCTCGTTCCCCCTCCGTCAGAGATGTACCAGTTTTCGGTGTCTGAGGGGGCGGTGGTGGGGACGCCGGTGGGGAGGGTAATCGCCACGGACGCAGACATGGGGGAGAACACGGACATGAGCTACCTTATCAAGGATGAGGAGGGTGGCGAGCTCTTCAAGGTCACCACTGACGGCAACACGCAGGAGGCCATCATCACCATCAAAAAGGTACAATCAGTCTAATTTAGGACATTTAGTTTGGAATTTGGGAGGTTAACTGGACACAATATCTGTGGTTAGATTAGCATCTAATGATGAAAGTTAGGACTTGACTGGGTACGTTTGATATACGTTAGTACGCAATGGTTGTAAGAAAAATATGTACAAAGCCAACCACACAATTCATTCTACAGACAAAATTTTTCGGTTGAAGCCTAAGATGTCGACGGTATAGTGTCTTGCGGATTGAGCCAGCCCAGGACACGACATTACAGGTTTGCCCGGACTGTTCCCACTCTTCTGAAGTTGAATTCGGATGAGGATGCTGCAGGCTTATCCTGGGAAACCACATTATCCTAGCTAGATCTGTCGTTTGGTTATTTTATGGTTGAGGTGAGTTTTATTGCAAAGTATAGACAGTGCTTGACTTGTAATTGCATAAATGCAAGTTGTCACAGCCCTGAGTAAAATTGAATATGCATACAATATCTGTCGGATACGTACCACAATAACTGGCTGCATCTAAATATAGCCCATGTAAATTTAAATAGAAGGTTGCTGGTCTAGAATCCTGTAGTTCTACCATCTCATACTGTTCTCTTGATAAAGGCACAAAGGACAATGACTATTATGTTATTCAACCAAATGCATGAGGTAGGTACTTGAATAGGAAATGGCATAAGGTACTTAAAACGAGCTAGATAGAGTTAGGGCCAAAAATAATTGGACACTAACACAAGTTTTGTTGTTCTGGTTGTTTACCAAAATATATTCAGGTTACAGATAAATAATGAATATGGGCTGAAAGTGCAGTCTCCCAGCTTTAATTAGAGTGCATTCACATCCATTTTAGAGGAAGGGTTTAGGAATACAGCTCTTTATTATGTAGCCCCCTCTTTTACAAGAAGCCAAAAGATATTGGACAGTAGACTTAAAAAAGCTGTTTCATGGAGAGGTGTGGACTATACCTTCATAACTTATTCATCAATTTAGTAGTTAAAAGGTCTGGAGTTGATTCCGGGTGTGTCATTCGCAACATGCGGTCAAAGGAACTCTCAATGCAAGTGAAACAGGCCATACTTAGGCTGCAAAAAAAAATCCAACAGAGAGATAGCAGGAACTATAGGAGTAGCCAAATCAACAGTTTGGTACATTCTGAGAAAAACAGAATGCATTGATGAACTGCAACACACAAAGGGCTTGGACATCTACAGCTGCGGACAGTGGTGGATGATCATAGGATCCTTTCCATGGAAAAGAAAATCCCTTCACAATATCCAACCCAGTGAAGAACACTCTCCAGGAGGTAGGCATATAATTATTCAAGTCTACCATGAAGAGAAGACTTCACAAGAGCAAATACAAAGGGTTTATCATAAGGTGCAAACCAAGCTTTAAGAATAGTTAAAATAAGTTCAGACTTTAATAAGACTTGGCCAAAAAACATCTAAAACAGCCACTCCAGTTCTGGAACAGCATTCTTTGGACAGATGAAACTAAGATCAACATGCAGCCATTAACAACCACCAGAATGATGGGAAGAAAAAAGTATGGAGAAGGCTTGGAACGGCTCATGGTCTGAAACATACCACATCATCTGTCAAACATGATTGAGGCAGTGTGATGGCATGGGCATGCATGGCTTCTAATGGCACTGGCTTACAAGTGTTTATTGATGATGTGACAGAAGACAGAAACAGCCGGATGAATTCTGAAGTGTATAGGGATATATTGTCTGCTCAGATTCAGCCAAATTCAACAAAGTTGATTGGACAGTGCTTCACTTTATAGATGGACAAGGACCCAAAACAAACTTCAAAAGCAAACCAGGAGTTTTTTTTAAGGCAAAGAAGTGAAATAATCTGCAATTGCCAAGTCAATCACCTGATCTCAATCTGATTTTAAGGCAGAAAGACCTACGAACATCAACTGAAGACAGCTGTTGTAAAGGCCTGGCAAAGCATCACAAAGGAGGAAATCCAGCATTTGGTGATGTCCCATGCGTTCTAGACTTGAAGCAGTCATTGCCTGCAAAGGATTCTCAACAAAGTATTAAAAATGAACATTTCATTAATTAATGTGTCAATTAGACCCAATTACATTTGAGCGCCTGACATAATGGGACTGTGTATGAAAATGGTTGCAATTCCTAAACGTAATACTTTTTAATATTATTAGATATTAATGTTCAACCGCTTGAATTAAAGCAGAAAGTTTGCACTTCAATCGCATCTCAGTTTTTTCATTTCAAATACGTTGTTTCAGCGTGCTGTGCCAAAATTATAAAAATGGTGGCAGTGTCCAAATATTTCCCGACCTAACTATCTGCCAAAAGATTAAGCGTACGTCTTGTTGGGATTGTAAGAAAATAGAAGTAATGTGTAAAACGTACAAACCCCCTGTTATGATGACGGATTCACATTTTTTGACAGTAAATTACTAATTAAGTTTTAAAATTTTGAAGTAGAACATCACGTTCAGGAGTTTTGGCAGTTTCATCTCATCCTCCCAAAAATATATTTTTATATCCTAGAGAAGACTGTGGCAACTCAACTTCACTCATACTTCAGAGCTAACCAGCTTAATGAGGTTTTCCAGACTGGCTTCAGGCCAATGCATAGTATCGAGACAGCATTGGTGAAGGTTCTTAATGTCTGCAGATACAGGATTCCCCTCCATTTTGATTCTTCTGGACCTCAGCTCTGCTTTTGGCACAGTAGATCACACCAATCTACTCCTGAGCCAAAGAGAGCACACTGGCATCCCTGAGACCGGCTTGAACTGGTTCACCTCTTACCTCTCTACACGTAAGCAATATGTTTTTCTCAGTGAGGCAAGTTCAGAGTTCACATAACCTGTGGTATCCCAAAAGGGTCAGTGCTAAGACCTATTCTCTTCCTGCTTTACATGCTCCCACTTGGCCAGATCTTCAGACATCACAGTGTTCAATTCCACTGCTGTGACACACAGGTGTACATTTAAACCAAACCTGACACGATATCTGCCATGTCAACCCTGTCCAACTGTATGGATGAGCTAAAACACTGGATGCAGAACAGTTTTCTCCAACTCAGTCGCAGCAAGACTTAGGCAGTACTTATAGGCACCTCACAGCAAATCACCAACTCCTACAACAACTGCCCTGCGTTTAACAGCCACATCATTCACCTCTCCTCAGTCATTACTAATCTGGGTGGGAAATTTGACCCTGCTGTCTTTTAAGACCCACATTGGAAATATCTGGAAAATATCATTTTTCACCTAAGACCTTCTGGCACATTCTATGATGCAGAAAAGCTTATCCATTCATCTGTTTTCTCCAGTATTGATTATGGGAATGCAGTACTAGGGGGCCTGCCAGCAAATTCAATTAATAAAATTCAACTCATCCAAAACAGTGCTGCATGGATCCTAGGACAATCAAAAAATATCTGCCCACGTCACACCTCTACATCTGACCTTTATTGGCTTGCTGTCCCTCAAAGAATTGACTTTAAAATTATCCTTTTAGTCTAAAAAGCTTTCAATGGCTTGTGACTGGTCTACTGATCTGACCAGCTCTCCCCCATGAACCTCCACGCCCTCTACAGTCTAGCAACGCCAATCTTCCCAATGAACCAAGAACCCAGCTCAAAAAAATGGGAGACTGTGCCTTTTCTTTCATTGGACCTGACCTCCAGAACTCCGGAACCGTCATGGCTTCTAAAGCAAGCCTTTAAACACACCTCTATTGATTGACCTGCCATTCCCGTTAATCAAATTATACTGTACATTATTATATGATAACATGTATTAGAAATGTTGTTTATTGTATTATTATTATAGTTTAATGTCTGTATTTTGAATATCACTCCGGAGAAAATGAAGAGACCACGTCACCGTTTTCTTTCCTTTCCAAAAAAGTTGAAAAGGAAAGTTTTGAGTGAGGAACAGAAGCATTTAATTTGCAGTGGTGCCTGAATTTAAACCCTTCTGATCCTCTCTCAAAATCCTCTCACTTAATTTTCAACTTTTTAGGAAAGTTAAGAAAAAGCTGCAGTGGTCTCTTATTTATTTCCAGAGCTGATAGTTATTTTATTGATTTCAAAATTATTATTTTCTTTTTTATGCACTAAAAATCCACTATAATGAAAAGTGCTTTACAAATGCAATAAAGTATTCGTATTATTAATATTTAAAGTAATATCTTGACCTAAATCACATATGGATATATTCTGTGTCCTTGTCACTTTCACACACATTTGACTATTTTACTTAATGCCTACACACATGATAGCCTACTGGTGTAATGTGGATACGTAATCTAAGGAATTTCAACATAAAAGCAGGAATTGCAATGCAATGGTAAAGCACAGGGCTAGCAGTCCAGCGTATTGCTGCTAGCTTTACACTTTTGAAGAGCTGCATGTAAAGTAAGAATTGAATGTGTAAAAATACATTATAGGGTGTTTGTATGTTTACAGATCGAATTTCACATTTACGTTTCATTTTTTACATTTGAGATATTGACGATCTTACCAATCTACAAACGTATTTTCTAATGACCCCAGTCATACGTAGGCTTAATCCTTTGGCAGATATTCAACTCCACAAAGGGAGTCTTTGTGGCTAGAGATCTTATCAACAAACATCAATCAGGGGACATCTGTAATTCATGCCGTGTCACGTTTGTCAAGGCCCAGGACTCAGATGCAGAAGTTGCGTGAACAAAAGGCCTTTAATTAACAGACTTTGCTCTAAATGGCAAATTTGCAACCAGGCAACACTGACCATTTAAAAAAAAATATATATATATAGTTTGATGACGACCCAGTAGATGAACTGATGCTCTGGCTGGATGGTGACGCTGTGGGGAGAATGTGTTTGCTAACTGGGCCGATTCCTATTCTAATGATGACAAACAGTGTTTGGCTCTGGTGGTAAATGTTCATCTGAAAGGCTTGGCAGTTCTAGTGTTAAAAATGTCAAAAATGTCAACGATATTGTAGATATTTTCTCTAATATAATCTGTATGATATTATATTTCACTTTTCTCTCCTGCCAGGATCATTTCGCTCACATGGTGTTACAACTATAAAATATATATGTTGCCATGCGAGCACTTTATGAATCCAACAAATCACCATTCCTGTATTGCCTATGGCAGTTGGCATTGTGACTACTGTACAATCGCAATTGTGCAACTGGAAGAATTCTGACAATAAAATATAAACCAAAAAATATTCTGAAAGATTTAAAGGTTCTTTTCAAGGTCCACTAATTGGTAATGCATGATGTCTCACAATCCAGAAGGACAGACCTTAGTACATAGTACAGAAGGACAGACCTTAGTACATAGTACAGAAGGACAGACTTTAGTACATAGTGCAGAAGGACAGACCTTAGTGCATAGTGCAGAAGGACAGACCTTAGTACATAGTGCAGAAGGACAGACCTTAGTGCATAGTACAGAAGGACAGACCTTTGTGCATAGTACAGAAGAAAGACCTTAGTACAAAATGCAGAAGGACAGACCTTAGTGCATAGTACAGAAGAAAGACAGACCTTAGTGCATAGTGCAGGACAGACCTTAGTGCATAGTACAGAAGAAAGACAGACCTTAGTACATAGTACAGAAGGACAGACCTTAGTACATAGTGCAGAAGGACAGACCTTAGTACATAGTGCAGGAGGACAGACCTTAGTACATAGTGCAGAAGGACAGACCTTAGTACATAGTACAGAAAGACAGACCTTAGTACATAGTGCAG